>JAPDOI010000223.1:0-262500 GCA_029168955.1 Aplectana chamaeleonis | reverse complement strand
CTGAATAAATGGTAGTCCGATGGAGCAATATCTGGACTGAAGGCTGGATGAGGGAGAGTTTCCAACTGCAACTCCTTTAATTTTTCTTGAGTTTTTCTGCCATGTGTGGGCGGCAGATTGTCCCAGACCAGTAGAGGGATCTGGTCACGTTTTCGTCCATTTTTCTCCCGCGTTGGTGACCATTTCCTAGTTCTGCAGCAGACGTAGTCAGCATCTATAGTCTTTCCTGGCGGAAGTAATTTCCAGAACACAACTCCATCAGTGGACCAAAAACGGTCAGTAGACTCTTTTTTCCGTGGATATCCTGACGTTGCACAGGATGGCGCTGGCGACTCAAAGGGCTTAACCCATTGCACAGACAGGTCAGGATTGTTATAGTAGTGGCGTAATTCACTTCCTCATCACATGTAATGATGCGACAAAAAAACTTCCTTTGTGGTGCCGTTTCAGTAGTTCTGACAAGTGGCCCATCCTGCGATTCCACCGTCGGTGTCGGATAAAGTGTAAGAAATCACGGACGGCTTTTCGGTCTCAGTCCCATATTGTGTAGCTGGCGAACTGCGGTCGACTGCGAACTCCCTGTAAGCCAGGCGAGACCTCTGCTGTGAAGGTGCGGGTTTTTCTCCAGCTCATTCGCCGCCAACGTGGGGTCGTGAATCTCGTGGCCTTCCACATCTCGGCTTGTCCTTTAGAGAGCAGCTGCCGGAGCGAAACTTTTGATACCAGTTGAACACAGTACTGGCAGCAATTCGATACCTTCCTTCGTTGGCCCTTATTTCAACAGTTTGAGCAGCTGTGAAACCTCTTTCGAAGTAGTGAAGAATCAGGTACGCGAGCGTGCTCTTTTTCCGACATTTTACGTTGAGCCACGAATGGCGTTTCGAGGGCTAGTGCAGGTATTGATTAACGAGTTTGATCTACCTAGCAAACAACAGCGCACGAAGCGGCATTTGATCTATTCCGCGAATTCTTGAAAAATCTCCAAGAACTTATGACTCACCCTAATACATAAATTACACGAATGAGGAAACAAAAAGTGAGTCAAATAGTTGATATAAAAATGGACCGGATTACTACATTCAACTTGACCGGTTTACTACATTCAACCTAAAATGAACCGATTTATCCGATTTTATCCGGTTTTATCCGATTTTACGCAAATTTTATCCGTTTTATCCGGTTTTTATCCGATTTTTATCCGTTTTATCCTTTTTTATCCGATTTTATCCGATTTTTATCCGTTTTATCCGATTTTATCCGGTTTTATCCGATTTTTATCCGTTTTATCCGTTTTTATCCGATTTTATCCGAATTTTCGACCCTTCGGATAATGGTTCGATTCAGATAATGCCGATTTTAAATTTCCCGGATATTGGCTCGATTCAGATAATGCGTGTTTTCAAATTTTCGGATATCGGATTATCCGAATCTCGGATATCCGGTCGGATATCCGAAATGGAGTGATTCGGATACTAAGTATAGTCCCTCGTCGTTCAGAAACCCACAGCGTTATCCTCTCGACCATCCCCGCTGAAATGTACAGTGAGCTTGGAAACGGCTTTTGTCTCACTAATCAGCCACAATTAAACCGTCAAGCCCTCTATAGGGCAACTTTCTTGTAATTAAAGGCAAAGTCCACGATGGAAAGCGCTTTTCTGTTTCTTCGCTTATTTTGAAAAAGGTTCCATGCTGATCCCAATGATGTCTCTGGAATCGTACAAGGCCTTCTGGGAACGGAGTTATGGTTCCCTAAAAATTGAGCGTGGTGGACGAGTTGTCCGAGGCTTGAAACTTCCGTCTTTTGCATCCGATGTATGCGAGCTGACCTTAGTAAAGAGAAAAGTTGAGAATGAAAAGAAGAACGGGGCTATTGTTCGGAAACCATCGCTCATATCACGATCTCGAGTTTTCATTTGTTCACGCCGGAGGGCGGACATTGCGGTTTTGGGGTTTGCCTTGCGCTCAAAATAGCAACTTCGGGCTCTTTGGGGACTCTTCCTGGCTGGTTTTCATGCGTTATTTCGACGTTAGCGTTACAGTGTGGCCCTCCACTACCCATTACTAGTGGAAACTGAGACACATTTTTATCGTGAACACTGCCTTAGAGGCACTGTTCGCGATAAACTTCATCCTCGAATTTTCTATGACAAACGCTTCTCGTGGATCTCAGAAGCAGAACAGCGTTGAAGAAACGGCACGAAAAGCTACCCAGGAGCCGCGAAACCGCTTAGGAAAGTGGGCAAACCCCACCGCTGTGGGCAAGTCCTGCCCCTTTCCGCCCCTCGACGTGAACAAAGGAACATTCGAAATCGTGAGTTGAGCGATGGTTTCCGATCAAAAACCCTGTTCTTCCCTTCAATCTCAACTTCTCTCTTTACTCAAGTCAGCTCGCATACATTGGCTGCAAAAGACGGAAGCTAGAAGCCTCGGAAAACTCGTCCACCATGCTTCCCTAGCTCAATTTTTGAGGGACCATAACTCCATTCCCAGAAGGTCTTGTACGATTCCAGAAGCATCATTGGAATCAGAATGGGACCGGTTTAAAGATAGGCAAAAAACAGAAGAGCGATTTTTATCGCGAACAGTGCGTTTCGAGCACATGAACCCACTCGATCTGCTTCGAGTGGGGAATTAAAGCCTGGCTTGTTCGGATGAGCCCGGGCGGAGTAAGCAGCGGAGCGGTAGGTTATGGTGAAACACAACAGCGATAAGGAAATTTTGACATGGTAAGCCCGATAAGTCTTACTTTGACCGGCTCAAAATGAGGGAGCTAGGCTATACAGCCAATTCCAAATGGCTTTTCCTAATCACTGATCCATCGGAAGGCCCGTTGAGAAAAACCAACAGTCGGCTAGGATCGCACTGATACTGTGCGTTCCCTGTTGTGTGTTGGCGCAAACTCGGTGCACGTATCCTCCATTTCCCCGCTACTCGCAGGGTTGGGCATCACTATCATAGGAGTGGTGCGGTTCTGAGAATGCTTTCTTCATTTTCGTTGTTGATTTTTTCGAAAAACAACCGCTTCGCATCCACGATACTGATAATACGACTGCGAGTAGCTCAGAAAGGAAGGATATGTTAGGCATTATTCATAGTCCCTATCGCAAGCGCCGCACGCGCGTGACGCGTGGGATGAGCGGTGGACTATGAAAGTTTTCACCGAGCGGCACGAGTAGGGAACAACTATGAAATCTGCGGCGGCATCGCCTGGGCGGCGCAGGTTATATTTGGGTCTGAGTTGTGGCATGCACAGAAATTCCTGACTTGCATCAGCCTATACGGTAGCGTAGGATAGTCCTAGAAATACTTATGCTGCAAAGGACTTAACACGTGGGACACCATCTGCTCCACGGCGAATCTACACAGCCGACCGGTGCGCTCGACGGCCAATCAATTCAGTGTCTTTTTAAAGGCAGTGTTCACGATAATCTTCGATTTTGGGATTAATCGCTAAATCGAAGGTTTGGCCCCCGGATAGAACTGAAATGGCGAAGAAATCCAGAAAAACGTACCAGAAGGTCACAAAATTCTTTACTCTCACCCCGCCTCTTTACTCTCAGTGGAACTGTTTGTTGTGACAATGAAATCTTTTGTGAACCCGTCTTTTGCAATTTTCTATTTTGTGTTGCTTCGTTCTTTCCTTTGGACCCTAACTAATACTGTTTTGCCCGAAATATTCTCCCATTTTTGATTAGTCCGATTTTTTACTGGTGACAACCACCGTGAACATGTTTATCCAACCGGAAAACTAGTCCAGGCCAGAGAATAATGTCACCGAAATAAGACGATTTAGTGCGTTTCTCGCTGTTTTTTCGTAATTTTGGTAACACTTGGAGGTCAACGCGTGGTTTTATGTGAAAAACTCGGGGATAAAAATCATCGCGAACCCTGCCTTTAAACTGGACTTTTGTTGTTAATGACTATGTCAAAAGGAGATATATGGCGCTCAATATCTGCATACCAGTTATACAAGTTGTTTAAAAGGTATCGTCCGCGCACAAAACCACACATTATTTTCTCATGTTTTTCTATAGCTTGGCCTCTTTAGTGAGCGGGAATGTCGAAAGAGCCCAAGAAAAATCTTTGTTTGTAGAGAAAAACCAGTTCGAAAACACTGTTGAATTGAAATCGAATTTCGGACCAAAATCGTTTTTGAAGTTTTTCTGCATTCGGAGGCCTGGTCACTGTCATTTTTAAAGTTTTCCTGCATGAGGGGTTTATGCCATAAATGTTTTCCATGTTGTTCGAAGGTCGCATCAAGATTTAATGGAAAAAAAAAGGTTAGATGATCGACCCCACAGCACTTTACAGGCGGCCATAACTTTGAAGGTGCGCATTTTCAGAGCCTCAAGTTTCGTGGGTGATGTCAGCTACCTCGAGTGGTTTGATTGTACACAAAAAAATTGGAAATGAATTTTAGCGCGCACGATAGATATTCCAGCAATCATTAGAAGGAATCTGTTTCTCTGAAAAGCAGCAGACACGCTCGAAAAACTTGTTGAGATAACTACGTTTCTGGAGTCGCATGGCTCCTAGTAGACTGCTCACCCCGTTGGAAGCGTCAAAAATGAGTCAAAACTACTAAATTTCAGCAATGCAAATCGAAAAATTTCTGCAACCCCGCCCCTAAGCTCCTGCAACCCCGCCCCAAAATACAAACTCGTCCAGATTGATAGTACTAATACGGTCAATTTGGCTGGTTTTTGATGCTTCCAAAGAGGAGAACTCCCCAGTAAACGTTGTGGGAATTTATCGGCTTCTCCATCTCAACCGTTTTGTTCATAATATTCGCTGCTTCAACCGCGCGCGACAAAACTCGTCCTTTTCCACCCGATAACAAAACAATCGTTATTCCTCTATTCGCGCACAGTTTTCGTTAGTTTTTTCGTCAGTTCCCAATACAACCAGCTCCAAACCTTTGATTTATGTCATAAAATCGATATCATTTTTAAGCGTGTCTGCGGCCTTTAAAGGCAGTGTCCACGATAAAAACCATGTCTGATTTTTTGGTGGAGATCGGCAGCTGCGGGGCCTAGCTCAACCCTAACGTTGAAAAAACCAAGAAAATGAGCTCGGAACGGTCCCCCACGGCCCCAAAGTTGGACACCCGTCAGCTCGTCACACCCCAGATGCACTTTCCACGCCCACCGACGTGAACAAATGAATGCTCGAGATTGTGAGATGAGCGATGGTTTCCGATCAATAGCCCCGTTCTTCCCTTTATTCCCAACTTCTCTCTTTACTCAGGTCAGCTCGCATACACTGGCTGCAAAAGACGGAAGTTACAAGCCTCGGACAACTCGTCCACCATGCTTCCCTAGCTCAATTTTTGAGGGACCATAACTCCGTTCCTAGAAGGCCTTGTACGATTCCAAAAACATCATTGGAATCAGCATGGGACCGTCTTCAAGATAGGCGGACAAGCAGAAAAACGATTCTTAGCGTGAACACCGCCTTTAACACTTAAGAGACCGCGTGTCCACACTGCGCACCCACGGCTGTTTTGCCCCTCGGACCGCGTGTCCACACTGCGCACCCACGCCATAAAACTTTTGATATTTTTTATACTTCTCTGGCGTGGAGTCTTTCTTAATTACGGATAGGTTCCTTATGATGTAACCTATTTACACTCACAGTGGTCAAGCATTTCCAGTGTTCCTAGTAATTTTACAAGCATCTCCGGAAATGGCACTTTTCGATTTTTCGAGCTTCGTTGGCTGGAAATAAATCGTTCCAAACTTGGCTAAGAAGGGGTATCAGTGATGCTTATCACGGAACTGATGTTCTACAGTTGATTGTCGAAATAGTAGTGCCACCTATTTGAGATAACTGTAGTAGGTCATCGTTCAAAATTTTGCTGCATTGACCTCGAGGGTTATTCGAGTTGCTGCACATGATTCTGGTTTTTACTTTTGAACTCCCAATGAAATTTCCTTCGACTGCGGTATATTAGCCATCGGTCAACTTTGTTTAAATTTTCGCTAAATTTCGAGTGGAGGGTAACTTGGGGGAAAGGGGTGAAAACCTTGAAATAGTTCAGTGCTTAAAATTTCACTGAAATTAAACTACGGAAAATTTCACTGAAATTAAACTACGGGGTATGTTTGGAGGCGCTGAACAATGAATTGGTGTATATTTCACAGTTTTCTAAAGCTTCGCTGGCGTCTGTCGTTCGTTATCCGTTTGTAAACGTTTCACGTTTTGGTGCGACTTTGCTCACGTGGCCATTGGGGAGGAGGGGGTGCTGATCATGAATCTGATACCCGTTCTGAGATTTCTGATAAAATTTATGTCGGACGCATCAGGCAACTTGGTAGATCAAAGTATTTGAGTCCGCCGAAAGTTCTACATGAGGTTTATTAGGGCTTCACAAAGGAGAAGTTTGTTCATTTTTCAAATTTTCAATACTCCGGGTCGGCCTAGCACGGCTCAATCCTAACCATTAGCTGTAACCTGAAGAAAATTCCAGAAGTCGGCAAACAAACGCTTATTTCGTTACCAGCCTTGTGCATGTAAAGCTGGAATAACTTCCAAAATAAGAAAAAGCAGGTCCGCGAAAAAGCGGTGGATCATTCCTTTACCATGGCCTCACTCCAGATCTCTGTGGAGCGACATACTCTCAGGTGGAGTATAAAGGATCCGTGATGCTCAACCTACGCGTGGTGGATCTGTGGAGTCGACTACCAAGATCAAGGAGACTCATCAAACGGGCATCTACAACTCCACGAGGAGTTTTTTCTGTGTGGGAGTGCGAATGGCTGGCTGCCGCACTCCTTCGTATTTCCTTTACTACTACGAGCTGGCATTGAGAGGAACCCAGGGCCGCGCAAGACTCCGCGATATCCCTGTTGTCACTGTGGATTATCGGCTCAACACGCTAGCGTTCAGTGCGGTGGTTGCCTTTGGCTGGGTACACCTCAAATGTTCGGGTTAGCTAGCTATAGTGACTACACTGATGCTTTTGTTGTATATTTTGCTCTAACTCTCCCCTAGTGCTCCTCATCATAGTTTGGACATTTTTCAACTTAACATTAATGGCCTGCGTGCCAAACTTGTTGAACTGACATTGTACATTGAACGCTATCATCCTGATGTCATCCTCCTGCAGGAGACAAAACTTAGCGCTTCCTCTTCCCTTCTGCCTCCCCGGTTACACGTCTTACCACCTCCCCTGTACTTCCCATGGTGGTGGCGTCTACTTTGTAAAATCTTCTATTCCCTCACACCTCATTGCGCTCCCAGCTGATAATGTTGTTGGAGTGTATCGGTGTCCATATTGCATTGCAAAGTTGCCCATTAGATGTTGTTAATGTTTATATTCCCCCAACCACCTCTTGTCCCAATTCTTTTGATCCTACACCATTTTTGCTTACTGTACACTCTTCCCTCCCTTCGTCCTCAGTTATTATGGCTGGTGATTATAATGCACACTCATGGTCCTGGTTCTCCTCTCTAGGTCTCGATGATAGAGGCGAACTACTTGAGCAGTTTGCGGATGATTGTGATCTTGTTGCTATCAATGAGGATGCCCTACTGTCTCCCAACACGGGCAGGCCCTCTTCGCCAGATGTTACTTTCGTCTCTTCCTCTCTGGCTGTATGTTGTAACTGGTCCACTGCTGTTGTCATGGCCAGCGATCATGTACCAATATGTGCTTCACTGATTTGTCTCTTAATAGTCATCTTGCACCCTTCTCAGGCTCACGTAGCAAGTTGTATACTAATTATCGTAAGGCTAATTGGGTCCTGTTTAAGGAGGTGTTACTCGGTCGGGTAGCCAACTATCCGCTCACCGGCTCTGTACACGAGAAAGAGAAGTTCGTCGTTGATGCCATATGCAATGCCTCTAGAACAGCCATTCCTACAAGACGGGTGAGAACGTTTCACCCTAACGTTCCGAAGGAAGTTCTGGAGCTGATCGAACTACGAGATGAGAAGCGTCGAGCCAACCCCGCTGACTCGAGCATTCAGCAACTGTCTGACGAGATCACCAACTTGCTCAACAATCACAAGCAAAAGCGATGGCAGGAGTTTACTGAATCCATTAACTTCAAGACTGACGCCAAGAAAACATGGAGCGTTCTCAAGAAGCTTTCAGGAAAGAGAATGTCAGCGAAACATGCTGGAGTTCCTTCTGGCAGATTCTGAATCTGGATATGGTGCTGCCTGTCGGCTTGGGAAACTCTTTGCCTCGGCGACGTCGCGCCGTGATCGTTCCTCATAGAAGAACTCTCCGGTCCATAAGGAAACTCAGTCGTCACGATACACCTGCAATAACTCCCTCTACTATGTCAGCCCTCATCGATTCCTTGAAGAACTCCAGGGCTGAGGGACCGACGGCATCTCAGCTATCCATCTAAAGCATCTGCCAAACCAATTCCACGAGTTACTAAGCGATCTTATCTACTCTTCGTTCAGTACTGGTGTGATTCCTGCAAGGTGGAAGCAAGCCATCGTCCTACTGATCCCGAAGCCAGGAAAGCCTGGAGGACAAGGCAACCTCACATCGACCCATTTCCCTACTGTCCCCCATTGCTAAGTTAGCGGAGAAGATCATCTGTCCGCATCTCCAAACTGCACTCCAACATAACGTATATCAACATGGCTTTAAGAAGGCTCACTCCACCATAACTGCACTCACGTCGATCACGGAGCACATTATTGCCGGTTTCAACCAGAAAACTCCTGCTGGTAGAAGTCTGGTCGTGGCAGTTGATCTGACATCCGCTTTTGACAACGTCAGCACTTCCTTGCTGTCGAAGTCGATTCTGACTGTGATATGCCCGACTGGTGTAAACGATGGACCGACAACTTTGTCAAAAACCGCTCTATACGTGTGAAGTTCGACGGACACTTGTCGAAGTCTGTTCCCTTGAAGGCAGGCGCTCCCAAGGTGATATTGTCACCAAGCCTATTCTCTCTGTATCTGTCCGATATTCCGAAGCCATCGCCTAACATCCACTTATGTCTGTATGCGGATGACATCACTATTGTGTGCACTGACCCTGTTATTGACCGCGCCTCTGCGGAGATGAACAAATACCTCAGCAGTCTGGCCGTATTTTTGGAATCAAAACAGTTAAAGGTCTCGCCTACGAAGTCCAGCGTTACTCTGTGCACTACTGCCACGGCTGAACACAATCTGCATCCCCAGGTTTTCTGGGAAGGAAATCTGCTGCCCCTATCCAAACACCCTCGTTCACTCGGTGTATTCCTGGACCCTTCATTGCGATTCCATGAAAACTCACGTATTCGAGCTGCTGCGGCCAATGCGCGTAACAACATACCCGCGCTCTAGTTGGCACTACATGGGGTAGCTCAAAGGAAGTCTTGCGCGTTACGTACAAGGCGATGATACAGCCCGTACTGGAATATGGAGCCCCGGTCTGGTCAAGGCACTTGACGGAAACGTCCTGGAACAAACTTCAGCGAACACAAAACGCTGCTCTACGTGTCATCACTGGATGCCCCAAGTCCACTCCTATATCCCACCTACATCAAGAATGTGCACTACTTCCTGTAAAGCAGCATTGCCAACTGCAGACCCAACAGTTCCATATTGGCATAGTCAGGAATGTCGCTCACCCCAACTATCACTTGCCATCATCCAACCCCTCATTCCCGCAACATCCGTGCACCGTTGTATGCTGCTGTCTCTGTAAATGACCGTCAACGTTGGGCGACCTCAGAGCTCAACCGGAAGAGGCTCCTGCAGATGGAGCACACCAGATTCGTCAATGAATACCTCTCCTGTGCCCCTCCCAATTCTATACTCGATGGTGTACCGCCCAAGGTCGATGATAGTGAGATGGATCTACCAAGACGCTCCCGATTAATTTTGGCTGGTCTTCGCTGTGGACATTCCTCATTCCTGAAGGCCTATGTCCATAGGATCGATCCATCGGTCCCCGACGTCTGTCCTGACTGCCATGGCACAGGGCATGATTCATTACATTTATTTTCATGCCCAGCTCGACCAACCTCACTGACAGCTCTGGATATGTGGAAGAAACCGTGCGATGTGGCCGCCTTCCTGCGCCTATGAGGAGATGCTCGTTGTGGCCGATAAGAAGAAGAAGAAGGTGGAGTATAAACGGAATACTGGTTGTCTAAGTAAGAAAGCCTGCTCCGATCGAAATGGTTCCCAGCGGACCGCGTGTCCACACTGCGCACCCACGGAAACGATTAGCCGTGGAGCGCACCGGTCCGCTGTGGAAATTCGCCGTGGAGCAGGCGGTCTCTCAAGTGTTAAAGTAAAAAGAAAAAATCGAGTTCATGGCGTGGGTGCGCAGTGTGGATACGAGGTCTGTTTAGTGTTAAACTGAGAGGCGAGTATTGATTCAAATGGTTAAACTGACATGGCGGTTTGGGGCGGTGCGCGCATGTCGCGCAGCGAGAACTTTCACCAGGGGTCTGTAGAGTTCTAGCGGCCAGCGGCACGCCCCTGAGCGAGAGCTTTGGGGTGTGGTCAAATCATAACGAGTCGTTATGAACCAACCCCTCGCGAAGTTGCAGAGGTTATTACCAACCAGCCGCCGGTGAGATTTAAACCGCCCACGCCCGCCGCGGACTAGATTTAAATGTTTTTTCTTGAATGGACCTAACCATACATCATCGATACGCCAATTCTTGAGTAGATTTGTCAAGTGGAACATTGCTATCAAACGACAGAAAGCAATCCATATTACTAGCATATTGAGTTTACACATGAAACCTATGCCTTTGTGGCTTGACTTACTTACTTACTTAATCGGTTGGCTTTCGCCTGAAGCGGTCATTCCGCATCTTCACCGAGGTGTGCCGTCCTAGTAGTCAGCCGTGTCTATTTTTCACGATCTTCAGCCACAATTTGAACGCATTCCATCCAACTGTCACTATTCCATTTCCTGCGAAACGAAACATCGCGCCTGAACGGTCTTTCGATGCCGAGTGACCTCAAATCCTCTTTAACCACATCCGTCCAGAGCTTTCGCCTACGCCCAGGTGGCCGTCTCCATACAGGGTTTGGAAGCATTCTTAAAGCGTGTTGTACGAGACGATCCGGCGTTCTTCTTAGTATATGCCCGAGCAGTCGAAGTCGACTTTCCATTGCTGCTTGAGATGGCGTTGGGAGATGCTGGCACCTCCCTCGTGTCAAGCGTTGATGTACTGCATCGACTTCCTTGTAAAGATCTTCGTTATGGCATACACGCGGCCAGAAATATCCAAGCAAACGCCTAAAAAGCTTTCTACCCGTGCAGTCTCAGTTTTCTCCAAGTTGGTTCTTGGAAAGCAACCGCAACTGATCAACCACCCCTGGATAGCCTTTACATACAACAAAACCAACATATCTTGTCAAACTTATCAAAGACCACCCGCATCGCTTCATTTTTAAAAACAAACCCACCGATTTTCCGCCTCTCTTGCTCTGCCATGGCGATGTCTCTGGAGCAATCATACTTCACTGGCGGAGGAGCGGGTGGTCGTGTTTTCATTCATACTCACTCCTGCCGAGCGGACCGGTCTGGCAGAGCGAGAGGTTGGAAGTATGAATAGACCCTAAGAAACCCACAACGGTTGAAATGGAGAAACAACCGCTTCGCTCCCAAGATAGCGAGATAAAAGCCACCACGTCGCTTCCGGAGATAAGATACAAACCAAACGTCCTTTTATTGCCACTTCTCCTGGAAAACGGTGGTAATGGTGTGACAAACCGGTAGACTATTACACTTTTAGCTTTCACGCTCCATGGCAATTTCCGTATCCAACGGTGAACCGGGACATTCAAGTCGAAACGGGAGCCGGGCTTGCGGCGATCGATCTGCGGCGGCTGTTGCCAGAGCGGCGATAATAGGCTGGGCATTATGCCAACTGGATTGGCAGCCTTCCAAGGAGGCGTGGTCTCGTCTACGATTGGTCGGATTTAGATTTGCGCGCGGAATGGGCTTGCGCCGAGACGACTTCGCTCATTCCATCCTAAATTGTTTTCTTATTTTTTTGTGTTTAATGAATGTTATGGGCATGTACTGACACGTAGTAACTGGTATAACGATCTTCGGAGGTTGTGCCCAGTGCCAATCTGTCTGTAGAACGCTGGCGAGGGCGCCATTTTCATGCCATGTTTTTTTCGTACCCTTTGAGCGTTTTCGGCTTTGATCTGTGAAATAATCTGTTTGAAAATATGTGAGTGGTAGTGGTTTGCTCAACAGCCTTGATGTCTCTATCATAGGAAGGAAGCGATTTTTTTCATTCGTAGTATTGTCTCTGTAAAAAAAAGGACTGCTTCGCTTCTACGATGGTGATTTCGCAGCTGCGATGCTGCTTATTTCGGTGAATACTGGTCGTCTGCATGTGTGTTTCACTTCGTGTGCACAAATCGATCGTTGACTCTCCTGAAATTCTAGATGGAGGATCGTTACAATCTCGAACTGCGTGACCGCAATCCAGCCTCTGTTGAGGATCTTGTGCTGGACGGCTGTGAGAGCGCCGAAATTGAGGGTATTAGCGACAAACTTGTGAAACTGCAGGTAATTTTGAGTTGAAGATTAGATATTTGACCAAAACGGTTCTAGTGTGCTGGCGGAGCGCTGATACCGTAATCCCTGCCTTAAAATTGAATGCATCGCTGCTGTTGGTTGCAGACAAAACGACTGAATTGTCGGCGACTAATAATTTTGCCTCCGACACTGGCAGCGGGCTCCTACAGGAGAAAACGACGATCGCGGTCTCCTACAGGAGCTGTTTTGTCGTGTAGGAGACTGCATTAGAGCGAAGAGGTCTCCTACAGGACACGCTGCCGCATCGCTTCCACTGTGTTTCCTTCAGGAAAGAACAGCTCCGGTACTCTTTATGAAGCGTCGTAATTCACATCATTTGAGGAGCGAGCACCGCGCGCACGCCTCGGCCTCCGTCTGCCCTACGCTGGCATAGTGGAAAATCTGCGAGTGGCGCGAGCGAGTGAGCAGTGATGAAGGGTGGGGAGCGCTAAGCAGTTAGTTCGCGTGCGCGATATAACTGCTTAGCGCTCCCCACCCTTCATCATTATTCTCTCGCTCGCAGATTTGCCACTATGCCGAGGCCCTGAGGCATCTTTTTAAGCCATCACCGCTAGCGCGGGGTCAGCGGGAGACTGAAACTTTTCACGTCGCCGCTCGCGCGGGAAAGGGCTACAGGGCTCTGCAGAGTTGCACCGCCCGTCGCCGAGCGAGAGGATTGGGGCGTGACAAAACCCTGACGCGGCGGCGCACTCCAATGCCTCGCAGGGTGATAGCGATACCTGGCGTCGTTCTTACAGGCTCCATGACATTGCTCACCTGCGTGCGTATGCGTCACGGCCCGGTGAGTGTCGCGCGCGCGGCGAACGCGGAAAAGTCACCATCGTGTGGGAGAGTCATCTGCACCATATACGGCAAAACAGCTATCGTTAGCTGCAGAAAACGAACACAGCAACTCAAATAGTGCCTTAAAACATGCTACTTTACTTGATTTCATTTGAATGCTGGGATGTCGCGCCGCCGCCCTTCCCGCCGCGCGCGATGCTCACCGACAGCGACGCAGAACGCACGGGTGAGCAATGACCGTTCCCCGTTCTTACAAGCCTCTAAGACACACCGGTCAACGCTACGTGGTTACGGTAACGTGGCGTGTTGCAGCGGAGTGTACGGAGGTGCAAGGACGCGGCGTCGCGGCTAGTCGCGCGCGGGTATCATTGGATTCATTAGTGTTCCGGCACTTTTCAACTCCCTCACACATTGCTGGGAAAGTTTCCGTGGAGAATAGACCTGCTTAGTTCGCTATCAGTCGGTGAAGAGTGGAACGGGGCGATTTTCAAACATCTCTCCATGATTGGCTGAGAAACAAGTTTTTATGATGATTTTGGGTTGTCATAGAAATGTTGGTCTCAACAATGAACATTCGACAACTTTTTCAATCGTCATGCATTGTTGCTGCCTTGAGAGTAGTGCTGTATGCATGAAAGTTACACGCAGGGTTGAGCAGCGTTGTGACTGGTCACAACGGGGGTCGTAAAAATTTTGGAAATTTCGGGAAAAAATGAAAATTTGGGGGGGGTCGTAAAATTTTTGGAAAAAATAGGATTTTTTCAAACCACATGGTAAGGTAAAATGAGGTAGGGATAGTCAATCGCATACGAGGTGTGTATGCATTTTCAACAATATAAAAGCAGATTATATACAGAGAAGCTGTTTAGACACTTATTTGACAAAATTGACAATTAGACACTAAATAAAACTTTAAAAATCTTTGCTTCCAGGAGGTCGTAAAATTGTGGGAAAGAAAAATGGGAGGAGGTCGTAACCGCGGCAAAAATCGCCACAACGGCCTGCTCAACCCTGGTTACACGTTAGGTTGGCATAGATTAGGGTTTTCCCAAAAGCAAGTACTGTTTTAAACTTAAACGTACAATGTTCATCGCGATGCTGCGTTACCTCCAGCAGAGAATCCTGTTTGAAGCCACAAAGTTGTGACTAGAGCTGCAAGCACTGTTACTACGACGGTCGTCAAAAATAGGCTCACGTGCAAAAATAGCCTTGCTTTATCCTATCTGAACCACAACAGCTACGAACACATTGCGAATGTAAGAAATGTAGCTTCTTTTCACGAAATCGTACGCCTTTCTCTTGAAGTACGCATGAAATAATCGATACGGAAACGTGCTCGAATAACAGCCGTCACGTGCGCCGCCCATACACCTCTGTACACTCCGAGGCAACACGCCACGCTACCGTAACCACGAAGCGTTGACCGGTGTGTTAGAGAGGCTTGTGTCGTTCTTCATTTTCTCCATTACGTACAACCTCACTCATTCCACGACAAAATTTAAATTTCGCTCCGACATTCGGACGGTTCAACTACCGTGGAAAATTCGTTGAACTAATGTCCACACTGGAAATCAGCAGAGTTTCCCCGTTAGTTCAACGGAAAGTATTTGTTAGTTGATACGGATTTCCACTAAAGTTGAACAGAAGTGCTGATTGGAGGTAATTTCAAATAATTTCTGCATGGGTTTTCCTCACACGTTTCACCTAGTTTCTCCCTACGGTAGAATGTCATTTCAATCTACCTAAACCCACCTGGTCCCTAACCAGGTGTGCACTTTCCGTGCTCATCAAAAATCAATCAAAATGCGAGAGCTCCGCCTCTTGCCTGCTCCCATGATAGAGCACCAGTGTTTGAGCAGGAGCAGGCAAGTGCATGCACTCGCACCCCCACCCAGCTCGCAGGCAGAGCTCGAGGAGTTAACACTTGACAGCGAGATGAATCGGTCTAAGCCCACCTCGAGACGGCTCGTATGTGCCGCTGGTTTGATTTTGGCGTTCAACATTGCGTCAGAGCCGTCGTCTGTCGGCACTGCGCACGCAATGCAACACACAGCGCGGCGATAAGCCCAGCAGTTCAACTCATCGTTCTCATCAGTACAACTCATCGTTCTCATCAGTTCAACTCCTCGACAAAATAGCTTCAGTAGTTCAACTCGAACGTCATTTTCCCCTAAAGTTCAACTCTCCGAAAGTCTGAGCGCTCCGACATTCGTGACGTTCAACTACCATGGAAAATCCGTTGAACTAATGTCCACACTGGAAATGAGCAGAATTTCCCCGTTAGTTCAACGGAAATTGTTCGGTAGTTGATACGGATTTCCACTAAAGTTGAACAGAAGTGCTGATTGGAGTGAATTTCAAATAATTTCTGCATGCATAATCCTACACGTTTTACCTAGTTTCTCCTTACGGTAGAATGTTATTTCAATCTACTGACCCTACCTACCCCTAACTTGGTCTGCACTATCTGTGCTCACCAAGAATCAATCAAAGTGGAAATGCTCTGCCTCTTGCCTGCTCCCACGATAGGGCACCCGTGTAGGTGCAGGAGCATGCAAGTGCAGGCACTCGCTTCCCCACTCAACTCGAAGGCAGAGCCCGAGGGGTGAACACTTGGTATTGTAATGATTTGGTCTAACCCCACCTCGAGGCGGCTCGTATGTACCGCTGGTTTGATTTCGGCGTTCAACGTTGCGTTGGAGCCGTCGTCTGTGGGCACTGCACACGCGACACGCAGCACGGCGATAAGCCCAGCAGTTCAACACGTTCTCATCAGTTCAACTCGTCGACAAAATAGCCTCAGTAGTTCAACTCGAACGTCGTTTTCCCCTAAAGTTCAACGCTGCGAATGTCTGAGCGGTGCTATGTGGGAGAGGGGGGGGGGCATTGTTGTATCGCACTTGGCCACGCCCATTTTTCCGTGCCGCAGTGACTCCTGGTTTTGACAGGGGAGAGAAACCCCGGGTAGGCGCTCAAAATTAGTGCGGCACGGTGAAATATGCGTGGCCAAGTGCACCGCGCCGCAGTGGCCCCTCCCCATCCCACATAGCACCTAAATTTCATCGAAAAATCAAAATGTAAGCTCTCAGAAGCGGAAAACGAAATCTAGTAGCGACGTTAATTTCTAAATTCTCGTGAGAATCGACATTATCCCACAAAAAGAGAAAACTGAAATGAAATCAATTATCCTGAAAGTTTAGGTTCCTGGCAAAAGTAAAGTTTGGCATGGCCATATTTTCGAAAAACCAGAAATATACTCAGTGAAAAGGGGAAGTTAAAGAAAAATAGAAATAAGTCTTGAAATATTCCAGAGAATGATTTGGCGTAGAATAATTTGATTTTTGGGAAATGTAGTGAAATAGTTGAAAGTATGATTTGGCAGACGAGTTTGAACCAACTATTGATAAGAGTTGTGCAAAACGAGAGATCGCATTGTATGAGCTTACCCGTAGAACATATCAAAACAAAATCACGCGTGATATGGATCAAACAGATGACTTTACTTCACTTAATACGTGAAGACCGCCGCATTACAGCTCCCGAAAAAGTTTCAATGCTTCCCATATCGCGCGTGATTTTGCTATGTTCTGCGGACAAGCTCATATCTAACTACAATGCGATCTCTCGTTTTGCACAACTCTTATCAATAGTTGGTTCAAACTCAATCAATAAACCGCTTTATTTTTAATAAAGAAATATACATACGGTATATGAAGAGGTAGAGCTTCAAACAATTGAAAAACACTCGTTACAATAGCACCCTGAATTTAAAGCTCCAACAAAATGGAATACCATCACTCCCGTGTACCGACCTGAGATCAGACATGGATAGTCGTGCTTAAAAATCGAGAAATTTCCGGCCTCGACAATTTCCGAACGC
Source organism: Aplectana chamaeleonis (assembly GCA_029168955.1). Classification (NCBI taxonomy): domain Eukaryota; kingdom Metazoa; phylum Nematoda; class Chromadorea; order Rhabditida; family Cosmocercidae; genus Aplectana; species Aplectana chamaeleonis. The sequence goes on along the minus strand of JAPDOI010000223.1, from coordinate 245,302 downwards.
AATTTGTTGGCTCCATGACATTGTTCACCTGCGTGCGTACGCGTCACGGTACGGTGAGTGTCGCGAGCGCGGAAAAGCCGCCATCGTGGTAATGAGTCATCTGCTCAATATACGGCAAAACGGTTATCGTTACTGGCATTAAACGAACACAGCAACTCAAATAATGCTTCAAAACATGCTAGTTTACTTGATTTCACTTGAATGCCGGGATTTCGCGTCGCCGCCCTTCTCGCCGCGCGCGGCGCTCACCGACCGCGACGCAGAACGCACGGGTGAGCAATGACCGCTTCCCCCATTTATTCCAAATTCGGATAACCCTGAACGCAAAAGAATGCAGTACGCTGGAATTCGACTGCCAAATCATACTTTCAACTATTTCACTACATTTCCCAGAAATCAAATTATTCTACGCCAAATCATTCTCTGGAGTATTTTAAAACTTTTTTATTCTTCTTTAACTTCCCTTTTCACTGGGTATATTTCTAGTCTTTCGAAAATATGGCCATGCTAAGCTTTACTTTTGCCAGGAACCTAAACTTTCAGGAATTTCATTTGTTTTTCCTAAAGGTTCCCTTTCTAACATGATTTATGCCTGGTGGTGTTAATTCAAGGTAAACCCACTGATGCCGTGCCCCCCCCCCTTCTATGACGTCCTGCACACTCCTGCTGACGTCCTGCACACTCCCACTTATGTCCTGCGCACTTTCCGTGACATCCTGCACACTCCCACTGATTTCCTGCACATTTTCTATGACGTCCTGCACACTCCCACTGATGTCCTGCACACTTTCTATGACATCCTGCTCACTCCCACTAATGTCCTACACTTTTTGAGGTCTTGCACACTTTTTATGACGTCCTGCACATTTTCTATGGCGTCCTGGGCACTCGTGCACTCCCACTAATGTCCTGCCCACTCCCACTGATGTCCTGCACATCTTGAATGACGTCCTGCACACTTTCTATGACGTTCCGCACCAGGGATGAGCGGAGTTCCGCGTTTTGCGTTCAAAAACCCGCATTTCCGCGCATTTTCAGGCGTTTCGCGTCCGATTTCCGAAACCCGAGAAAAAAAATTTGTTTCGAAAACCGATTTCCGAAATTTCATATTTTTATTCCGCTCATCCCTGTTCCGCCCCCTCCCACTGATGTCTTGCACACTTTCTATGAGGTTCTACACACTCCCATTAAGGTCCTACACACTTATCATGAAGTCCTGCACACTCCCACTGATGTCCAGCACATTTTCTACTCCGTCGCGCGCCCACGAACTGGGGTCTAGCACATGTTCTACGGCGTTTCGCGGACTCCCGCTGGGGTCCGGCACGCATTTTGTCTCGTCTCGCGCCCATCAACTTGGGTCCCACACACTTTCTACGGCGTTCTGCGCACTCGTGAGTCACCGCGTGCTGCGTTCCGAAAAGTACTTCCAAGATCCCGTCGTATTGATTGAAGCGTTGCCCCGTCTCAGGTAGGGCATAAATCCCGAGCGAAAGCCTATCAGTACCGGTTTTTATTTTCATTAGTTCTTTTTTACAAGTGAGCAAACGTCGGATGGTTTATAATAACATGTTTACGTGTTTTTGTCTTTCTTGACCCTCAATTTTGAGGTTCCGCAAAAATCGAACACCAACTTCAAAATTCGGCAGGAGCTAGGTGCAAACATGACCAGCTTCCTGGCCAAAAATGAGTTTTCTAGCTCAACGATAAGTATTCCAACAAGATCGTGTACGCTAGCTGAAAAAAATAGATGAAATTTTTTTCGACCAAAATCACGTAGTTTTCACAATTTTTCTCGAATCTCAGGTAACCATTCCGAACCATTGCGCGGTGGTATATCAAACTTTTTAAGCTCTATCCAATGGCGAAAAGATGGTTTTTCTACGAATTCTCTGAACCCCGGTTCTCGAATCACGTCGTTGAGCGATTCGAAGCCAAATCGGTGTGCGCTTCGCGCAAACCACATTTTCGGAAGTGATATGGAACTGGTCACATGCAAAACTACGAACGAATGAAAAAGTGTTCAAGCGTTGGTGGAAACAAACACAACCTCAAATGAGAGTATAATAGAAAAAGTTTGCATGGATGTCTAAACAATGGGAAAAAATCATTGAAACGATTGTTGGCGGCGCTCCTCGCCGACGATGGAAATGGTCCAGACCATTCCTCGCTGGCGGCGTCGCTCCGGTAGCCGCTGCTGTCGCGGCGACAAAAGCACTCTGCAAGGTACCCGTGTCGCTGCTCTCGCTCGGCATGTCGCCGGTCTTGCCCGCTGCGTGGCGCACCCACTCTCCAACACTGTCATGCCGCAACGCATCACTGCAGAGCCCCTATGAAAACTCCGGCGGCACCGCCTGGGCGGCTCAAGTTGAATTTAGGCATTAATTGTGACATGTACAGAAATTTCTGGCTTACATCTGCGTTTACGGTAGCGTAGGATAGTTCCAGATTCGTTTATGTTGGAGTGAACTTGAACTGAGAAGCAAGTATTGATTCAAACGGTGAAACTGCCATGGCGGTTTGGGCGGTGCTGGAAAGGGGGCACTCGCGTCCCGCGCGGTGAGAGCATTCGTAGTCCACCGCGCGTCACGAAATTTCATAGTCCACCGCGCGCCACGCGCGTGCTACGTATGCGGTGAGGACTATGAAAGAAACCTAAGGCATCTTTCATAGCTCCACCGCACGCGCGGGAAGCGAGGTGGACTATGGAGGTTCTGTCTCTAATCTAGATCTCTTGCTGGGAGGAAGTTACCCGCCCACTTTCCCGCCGTGGACCTATCACAGGAGCAGCGAAGGCCGATGTGATTGGTCGGCGGCGGGAAGGTGGGTGGATAATTTACTCCCAGCAAGAGATCCAAATCAGTACCGTGGTTCTCACCGCTTTAGCTAAGGAAACCGCGACGCAACTACCAGGCTGCTATGGGGCGGATAATGACTAACCATTCAGTGTCTTCGCGTCTCGTAGCTGTGTCTTGGATTCCTATGGCATCCTTCTTAGTTCTCTCCGTTCTTCACAGGACGAGCGTTTGACAGTTAAAGTTTATCGCACTCATTTAATAACGCCATGGCTGTTTTGTTATCTGTATCGCTCAATCCTCTGGTTCATTCCGCTTCATCACAACATTTCAATACAATCTTACGCCGCTTGTCCCGTCCCTGTGGTGAGGACCTCGGAAGACGTCTATATATGACGTGGACTACTCGCAGATCGTAAGAGCATTGGATTTTTTCTTTTTTCCTCGAGAATTTCCAAAATTTTTGCGACTCCGGCAACGGAGGGTTGTAAAACTTTTTTGGATATTCTCGAAAAAGAAAATTGTGTGGGGGCTCGTAAAATTTTCTTAAAACAATGCCCCCCCCCCAAATCACATGGTAAGCAGTGTTGAGCAGACAGTTGCTGCGAACCTACGACCCCCTTCATTCTTGAACAAAACTGCGAAAATTCCCAAACTTTTAACGATCCCCCAAATTAAAAACTTCTTTGGCCCTATTTGTGTGACTAACTAAAAAGCCTCATTAAAATGCATACTTCTCCCGCGCAACTGACTCTTTTGAAGAGGGTTTACTTTTGCTCCATAATTTTTACGACCCCCCATAAAATTTTTAATTGTTCTCTAAAAACTTCCCCAAATTTTTTCGACCCCCCTTGCGCCAAGTTGCTGCCCTGCTGAACCCTGATGGTAAGGTAAAATGAGGTCATTTATTACCACAAGTTGGAAATTTTTCCAAATTTGTCGCTCAAAAAAAGCTAGAGCGATTATCGATCTCGAGAGGGAGGATCGTAAAAAATTCGTTCAGCGAGAGGGGGTCGTACCTCCGCTGAAAACTGGCGCAACAGCCTGCTCAACCCTAGCTCTGGAAACTTGAATTTTAGTGGGAGGAGTAAAATTCCGAGGCAAAAATAAAGTTATGGGTTTGAGTGATCTTGAAATTTCCATGCTCTGGATGTTGGGCAGGGCTGCTGAGATTCATGAACTGAAAGCCATGGGTCACCCGGGGGGGGGTGAGTATCTTGTTTTGGAGTGAAATTTATTTCCGTTCGCCGCGTCCGTGGGCGCGCGCATGCTGCGTCTGCTTCTCTCTCATACCTCGTTGTCTCTACCTTCGCGCCGCACAAGCGCGCCAAGGAATACCGTAAGTTTGGCTTCGGAGCAGAGGGTAGCTCCGTCGCGGTCTCATGATATAGCGGTGCTGGTACGCGTCCGGACCGAAGAAAAGCGCTTTCGCGCGAAATTCTAGCATGGCGTGGCGGAGGAGGCTTTCGCATACAACGAGCGTCGTGAGGGGAGCGGTTTGCACGCCTATGGTGCGTTCGTTGCATATGTGAGAAGTATTTTTATGTTTTTAGAGTCTGAGCATGGTTCACGTCGGTCTCCAAAGTCTCAAAAACTTGCCGAAACTGCCGCAGCTGAGTAAGCTGGACATCTCGGACAACAACATTGCTGGTGGGCTCGAGCATGTGGCAGACAACTGTCCGGAACTGCTTCATCTGAACCTTGCCTCAAACAAGTATGTTTTAGACTGCTGTCGGAGCAATTTTTTTTCTGTTTCCGTTTTCTTAGGTAGGTAAGGTATAAAGGGCGGATAGGCCCCTCCTGAACCTTTTTTTATTAGTGATGACCACTTCGTCCAGTAGTCCGTTTGAAGGCCGTCCACGAAATGCTGTGGATGTAGAAAAGTGATCTGATAGCCATTGGAAAGAGTTCTCCCATGCGAAATTTCTTCCCTGGACTATCGGCATGTTCTTGCGTTGTTATTTCATTTATGATCAGCGCACCCGCCTCGCTCGTGATGTCATCTACTGATCTTGCCCGGATTGATCTATGGCGGAGGCGATCATGCACGAATTTCCTCGCACATGTTGTGACCGCAATTTCGCCACAAGGTTGAAGGTGGCATCTAGAGTTTCTGCTAGTTGCGACACGTTTAAGCATATAGCTACGTGCTCGCAGCGTCCTCGCATGCGAGCCCTCTTGCGGCGAAATGGTAAGGGGGGGGGGCTATTTTTGCCGTAGCTCGCACTGCGAGTTCTTCCTGAATCATGCCTTTTGCCAACAAATCATACTGTGCTGGATTTTCTCAGTTTTTACTCATGATTGTTTCCTGTCATGGTTTCTCTTTAATTTCTACTCATGACTATATCCAGCTTTGCTTTCTATGATGGCTTCTCTATGGCTAGTTGCGAGAGTTTCGGGACCACGCCTCCAACCCCTTGCACCGCGAGCAATCCGCAGTTCGCAGAACTCTAGAAACTCGTCGCGCTATAACGGTTGGGAGTGGACCGTTAAAATTTGGAAAAATAGAAAATGTGTTGGAATCGTATGGATTTTGACAAAAGCAAAAGAACAGTTGGGTGAGGGATCGTCTATTCTTCAAAAGTTTTGATCATCAAGGGTAGGGAGCCGTAGACGCGCTGAGATTCAACGCAACGGCCAGCTGAATCCTGCTTCTCACTCCATGGGAACATTTGCATGGAAAGGCTGTTGTGAAGTGTATCCCGGCTTGGATGTTATCTGATGTGCTGATTACGACTTGGTGTTAGCAGCAACAGAGAGGGGTCTTGTCAGAGGTTCAGAAGCTCGGCCACTAGCGTTGGGTACATCCACAAAATTATTCTAGTTAATGTAGTCGGTCTCATCGGGTATTGAACAGGTGCGCAGTAGTATGCCCTTCTACTATCGCAATCCGGGCATTCGTCAGGTTTGCTGTTATCAATCGTATGCAAATGTGACATCAACATGGGGAACGTCCACAGCGTAACGAGGCAAGGGAGCATCTGTCACGCATACCAAGTTCCATCTCGGTCTCGGTGACCTTGGGAGGTGCGACCCCCAGAATGGAGTTTATGGCGACTGCTCAAGTGTTCCTTCACGAATAGGGTATGTTCGATACACCTTCATTTCCTTTGCTTTGCCCTTCTCTTCATCCACATTATAGTTAAGGAACATTCCTTTGTCCTAGTCGTAGCCCCATTTCGGTGGGTGGTGGCCATCTTGTATTCCAACCCCTGAAGAGGAAGCAGAAACGGGGGAGGAGCGAGGTTACTGATTGGACGCAACACAGGGCTAAGGACAGCTCACTCGCTGCGTCTCTCCCATTTCTCCCGCCTCTTCATGGGTTGGAATCAGGGATGTGCGGCAAACGATTTTGAGATTTCGGCAAACGGCAATCGGCAAGAAAATACCAAAAACGGCCGGCAATCGGCAAAAAACCTCATTCCTTAGATTGACCCAAAAGTTATTCACATGTGCCGCCCTACTTTTTTTTCCTTTTTTTCCCAATACTTATTTCAACATTATACCAGGCCGTCCAATAATTCCTGTCTGAAATTTTTCAAAATTCTGTAATTTTCCTTAGAAGTGGTATAATATCAGGCAAGTGTAAGAACCTTCTAGAAGGTTCTCCAAAGTTCTACGCTAGGGGTATATAAGGCGCAGTCGCCGCGTCTAGCTACCAGTACAAGCTAAAATGGACCAAGGTCGAATTCGTATGTTAGTGTACTACGAGTGGCTGCTGGGCAACGACACGGGCACCGCGGTCGCCAACATCTGCAGAGCGTGCAAGGAGGATGCAGTGTACCAACGCACAGTCAGCTGCTGGTTCAATCGTTTCGAGAGCGGCGACACGAGCCTCGAGGACAGGGAGCATAGCGGGAGGCCTTCTACGGTGGATGATGACGAAGTCCGTCGTTGTATCAAGGAGAAGCCGGAAGCCACCACCCGTGAACTGGCGACGACGCTCGGCTGCAGCAAGTCCACCATCCACAATCGACTCAACTCACTCGGCTACCACAAAGTTCTGGCCCGTTGGATTCCCCACCGTCTGACGGACGCCAACAAGCAGAGCCGCGTGGCCGTCTGCCAGTCCCTCCTCCTTCGTCCGCATCGCAAGGAGTTTTTCGAGGTCCTGGTCATTGGGGATGAGAGCTGGGTCCTCTACGACAACGTCGCCCGCCGTTCCGTCTGGATCCCGCGCTGAGAAGAGCCGCCGACAACGCCGAAAGCCGACCTGCACCCGCTGAAGATCATGCTCTGCTGCTGGTGGGACACCGATGGCATGCTGTACTTCGAGCTGCTCCCGCAAGGCAGGACGGTCACCGCCTCCATGTATACCGATGAGCTCGAGAAACTAGCCGCCGCTATCCGAGAAAAGCGTCCCCGACGGGCCTCGGTTCACTTGCTGCACGACAACGCGCGCCCCCATGTGGCGAAGGAGACCCAGCAGAAGTTGGCGACGCTCGGCTGGGAGACGGTTGCTCATTCGCCGTATTCCCCCGACCTCGCCTCCTCCGACTACCACTTCGTCCGCCCGCTGAAGCATAATTTGGCCGGAAGAAAATTCACCAACTACGACAACCTCAAATCCGACATCGCGGACTTCGAGTCGCAGCCCCCGGAGTTCTGGGCGAAGGGCATCGGCGACCTGCCCAATCGATGGGCCACTGTTGTGGATAACTGTGGTGTTTATATTGTTGATTAGACTTGTTTTTCAATAAAGTTGAAAAAAAAATGTTGAAATTTTCGGACAAGAATTATTGGACAACCTGGTAATAATTTCAAATCAAGGAAGTAGCTCCATTTCAAGGCATTAGGTGATCAAAAACAAGACATGTGGGACCTCATGGAAATCAAAGAAGACGCAGCTGCGGCTTCGCGAGGAAGCGACTCCGGCTCCTAAAGGCACGGAAGCGGCACTATTGCGGAGTCGCAGCGACAATGTCATGCCACCCCTGCAATACTGCCGCTGCGGCTCCGCGGCAGTGTCGATGCGGCTCCGTGGTAGTGGCACTGCGGCTCCGCGATAGGGCCGCTGCGGTGGCTGCGTTCTGACAAAAACAGTGTCAACTGCGAGTAACCCTTATAAAATGAGCCACGATGCAACTGGGTGGGTCCACGAACAAAAATACACACCTGCGGTGCTTACGTCCTCTGATAGAGACAGAAGGTATCCCCGTTATTGCAACCTAGGAGATACGGGACGAACGTCAAATTTGGGCTATTGCACCAGCGACAAGCTCGTTCTACCACACAGAACAATTAATCGTAGTCGACGCTGGGTCGCTGATGCATCCTCGCGGAGTTCGTGTGGTTCCATCACGAAACAGCCGCGGTACTTTCGCGGCAGCGTCGCGGCGTTTTCGACCCTCAAGACACCGCAACACGGTACAGTAATCATCACGGAGCTCCTGCGGTACTACCGTGGAACTATCGCGGCGCAATCGAGGGTGGCGGTACTTTCCTGGCACTGCCGCGGCATAATGTCTCAGAGTCCCTGCCCTCGTGTGTCGCACAAATGTTTCTGTGTCGCACAAGTGCTTCCTGCTTCTTTAAGCTACATCAGAATCAGTCGATACTCTGAATCAGAAACTAAAGCACCACTTTGGGGTTGGACTATCTACTGCACTACATCCGACAAAGTAAATAGTTTCTGTATGGACATCAATCAGTTTTTGGGTCCTAGCAGATAAAATGATGGCAGCTCACTGCGTCAATGAACAGCGGGTGGGAGGGGAACTAAGAGCACGTGAAGCCTATACTCACGACCGTGAAGGCACCGTAGACCCAGATAATGGAACACCGCTTTTTCTTCTATAGCATACCATAAATGCCACGACGCAGTGTAATGTGTTACTTTGGCCGCGATGAAGGCAAAGCGCTGTTCATAGAGGCTCCCAGGAGGGCTTAGAGGTGGTTTACACTATGCCTACCTAGTGGCTCATAACGTGGCAAGGTAGTTTCGTAGTTTTAGCAGTTTCCAGAGTGCATAGTTTCAGCAATGTCTGGTCCCTTTCCCAAAAATCTTCAAGCGAAAAGCTCGCGTTTAGCTGCAGTTTACCGCAAATTTACCGCGAGTTGACTCGCGTTTTCGAACCAATTTACTACCACACCAGATGAGTCAAAACCCCGATAATGGTTAAAGGCAGTGTTCACGATAATTTTCGTGCCAGATTTTTTCCCATAAAACAATGCGTTGGTCTCCTAGTGTTACCAAAATTACGAAGAAACGGCGAGAAACGCAATAAAACGTCGTGTTTCACTGACATTATTCTATAACATGGACTAGTTGTCCGGTTGGTTGAACATGTTCATGGTGGTTGTCACCGGTGGAAAATCGGGTCAATCGAAAATGGAAGAGTATTTTTTGCAAAGCAGGATTACTTAGGACCCTAAGGAAAGAACGGAGCTGTAGAAAGTAGAGAATTGCAAAGGACGGGTCCACGAAAGATTTCTTTGTCACAACAAACAGTTCCTGTGATACTTAGGAGGCGGGATGATACTTAAAGATTTCGTGTACTTCTGGTGAGTTTTTCTTGATTTCTACGTCATTTTGGTTCTACCCGGGGTCACTTAACCTAGCGACCCTCAAAATTGAAGATTATCGTGAACACTGCTTTTAAGCGAACAACGGATAATCGGATTATCCCTAGTTCCTACATGTCCGCGAGCATGGGCGGTGCTTCCTTTCAATGTTTGCCGAGTTTTGCCGGAAAAATAGCAAAAATTTCGGCAAACGACAAACGGCAAAAAAGTCCCAAAAATGGCCGGCAAACGACAAACGGCAGTTGCCGCACATCCCTGGTTGGAATACACGATGGCCACCACATTGGAATCGGATCCTCGTACAGCGTGACTTCACCGTCTAGGGTATTTCTTCTTATCGGCCACAAAGAGCATCTTCTCATAGGCGTAGGAAGGCGGCCACATCACCTGGCTTTTTGCACATAACCAGAGCTGTCGATGAAGTTGGTCGAGCTGGGCATAAAAATAAATGTAATGAATCATGCCCTGTGCCGTGGCAGTCAAGCAGGGTTGGGCAGGCTTGCGACCGGTCGCAACGGAGGGTCGTGAAAATTTGGGAATTTTCCGAAGAAACTGAAAGTGGGGGGGTCGTAAAATTTTTGAAAAAATCGGGGTTTATTTTTTAACCATTCGGATAGGCAGATTGAGGAGCTTCATTGGAACCATTTCTCCATCCCAGAAGGGGTGGGGGGTTCTTAAAAATCTTGGTCGTGAAATGTTTTTTCATCCCAAGGGGGGTCGTACAAATTTTGGTCACCGGTCGCAACGGCCTGCTCAACCCTGCAGTCAAGGCATACGTCGGGGACCGATGGATCGATATTATGGACATAGGTCTTGAGGAATGAGGAATGTCCACAGCGCAGACCTGCCAAAATTAATCGGGAGCGTCTTGTAAGGTCCATTTCACTATCATCGACATAGGGCGGTACACCGAGTATCAGAGTTGAGCAGGCCTCTGCGGCCGGTGACCAGAATTTTTTGACTCCCCCCTGGTGATCAAAATTTTTACTTTTACGACACCCCCCCCAAAAAAAAATGCATATATTAAACTGTTCAAAATTCATAAGCGACATACTACTGTTGCGTCACTCCCCGTCTTCCCGAGTTGTTTGGAGATGTACCCCCTTGAAATTTTCTTTTTTTTTCGAAAATTTTCCGAAATTTTTACGACCCCCGTTGCGACCGGTCGCAAGCCTGCCCAGCCCTGGTCGAACATTTCGAAGTTTGTCGGAAATTTCGAAATTTGTTCGAAAGTATTCCGAACGAACGAATTTCGAAAAAATTTCGAAAAATCGGATTTCGAACGAACGAAAATTGAAAAATTTTCGTTCGAAATTATTTCGAACGAACGAATTTTGAAAAAAAAATTCGTTCGACGAAATTTCGAACGAACGAAATTTGAAAAAAATTCGTTTGACGAAGTTTCGAACCAACGAAATTTGAAAAAAAATTCGTTCGACGAAATTTCGAACGAACGGAATCTGAAAAAATTTCGTTCGACGAATTTTCGAACGAACGAAAAAAATTTCGAAAAATCCTTCGAAAATTTCGTTCGTGTACAACTATAGCTTGCTTCCATCGCGGGATTCACGCCAGTACTGAACGACGAGTAGACGCAGATGCTTCAGATGTATAGCTGAGAGCCCGTCGGGTCCCTCAGCCCTGGAGTTCTTCATGGAATTGATGAGGGCAGACATAATAGAGGGAGTTTTTGCAGGTTCTTCGTGACTACTGAGTTTCCTTATTGACCGGAGAGTTCTTCTGTGAGAACAATCACGGCGCGATGTTGTTGAGGCAGAGAGTTTCCCAAGCCGACAGGCAGCACCATATCGAGGCTCGAATCTACCTGAAGGGAACTCCAGCATGTTTCGGTCCGTCGACATTCTCATTCCTGAAAGCTTCTCGAGAACGCTCCATGTTTTCTTTTCGTCAGTCTTGAAATGGACTCAGTAAACTTCTGCCATCGCTTTTGCTAGTGATTGTTGAGCAAGTTGGTGATCTCGTCAGACAGTTGTTGAATGCTCGAGTCAGCGGGGTTGGCTCGACGCTTCTCATCTCGTAGTTCGGTCAGCTCCAAAACTTCCTTCTGAACGTTAGGGTGAAACGTTCTCACTCGTCCTGTAGGAATGGCTGTTCTAGAGCCCTTGCATATGGCATCAACAACCAACTTCTCTGTCTCGTGTACAGAGCCGGTGAGCGGACAGTTGGCTACCCGACAGAGTAACACCTCTTTAAACAGGACCCAATTAGCCTTACGATAATTAGTACACAATGTGCTTCGTGAGCCTGGGAAGGGTGCGAGATTACTATTGAGAGACAAATCTAGTGATGCACATAGTGGTACATGATCGCTGGCCATGACAACAGCAGTGGACCAGTTACAACACAGCCAGAGAAGAGGTCGAAAGTAACATCTGGCAAAGAGCCCGTGCTTGGGAGACGTGTAGGGGCGTCCTCATTAATAGCAACAGGATCACAATCATCTGCAAACTGCCCAAGTAGTTCGCCTCAATCATCGGGGCCTAGAGAGAACCAGGACGATGAGTTTGCATTAAAATCACCCGCCATAATAACTGAGGACGATGGGAAGGGAAGAGTGTACAGTAAGCAAAAATGTTGTAGGATCAAACGAATTGGGACAAGAGGTTGTTGGGGGGGGAATACAAACATTAAAACATCTCTCATTAATGTTAATCAACATTAACATTAATACCAAAAAAATTTCGTGTCGTAAACCAAGATCGAACATTAGAGCCTTTAGTTTTACTTGTAGAGCGGGCTCGACATCGACAACCGGCTTAAAGATTGACAGCAGCAAATCTTATGTGTGCCCGGACTGCGGTACCGTCGGCCATGATACCGCACATTTATTCAACTGTCCGGAGAGACCTACCACGCTGACACCAAATGGACCTATGGACGAATCCACTACTGGTCGCCAAGTTCCTCCGCCTATGACAAAGCCCTCTATGTGGCTGCAAAGAAGAAGAAGAAGAGCGATCTCCGCATAGGTTGCCTTAAAGGCACAGTCCAAGCTCAGGGGTAATTTTTGATATTATATTCCGGCCGCCGTGTATAGCAACCCTGCCAAGCGCGAGCTCTCAATTCGATCAAATAAGTGAGAAACTTCAGGGAAAAAGTCGGCTCCGCCCACTTTACCCCAAGAGCCTAGCCGGGCATACCGCCCCGGAAAAGGAACCAAGAGCTCTGCTATTGTACTTTTTGCCTTTGAGCATTGCTACACAAACCAATTTTCCCGTTAGCAAAGAATTTGGTTTCCTATCCGAGGCGAAACGCTTGATTATGCTTTTAGGGTACTGGGGCAGGCCGACATTTTCCCTGTAGTTTCACACTTATTTGATCGAATTGAGATCTCGCGCTTGGCAGGGTTGCTAAGCACGGTGGGCGGACCATAATATCAAATTTTACCCCTGAGGTTGGACTGTGCCTTTAAGACATGGACTACAACCTATCCCTCCCTTTTCAGCACAGTTCAAGCGTTTCGCTAAGGTCAAAATTCTTTTTGAATAAGATTGCGGTTGACAGTAAAATTATTTTCTCTCTCTCTCTAGTTATCTCACGTTTGTCTTAAACAACGTAATAAATTATAATTATATTATTATCTAATGGGCAACTTTGCAATACAATATGGACACCAACACACTCAACAACATTATCAGCGGGGAGTACAATGAGGTGGGAGGGAATAGAAGATTTTACAAAAGTAGAGACGCCACCACCATGTGAAGTACGGGGGAGGCGGTAAGACGTATAGCCGGGGAGGCGGTGGAGCGAAGAGGATGCGCTAAGTTTTGTCTCCTGCAAGAGGATGACATCAGGATGAAAGCGTTCATTGTACAATGTCAGTTCAACAAGTGTGGCACGCAGGCGATTATTGTTAAGTTGAGGAATGTCCAGACTATGATGAGGAGCACTAGGGGGAGAATTACAGCAAGATATACAACAATAAGCATCAGTGTAGCCACTATAGCTAGCTAACCCCGAACATTTGAGGTGTACCCAGCCAAGGCAACCACCGCACTGAACGCTTGCATGTTGAGCCGATAATCCACAATGACAACAGAGATATCGCGGAGTCTTGCGTGGCCCTGGGTTCCTCTCAATGCCAGCTCGTAGTAGTAGAATACGAAGGAGCGGGGCAGCCAGCCATTCGCACTCCCATACAGAAAAAACTCCTCGTGGAGTTGTTGATGCCCGTTTGTTCAGTCTCTTTGATCTTGGTAGTCGACTCCACAGATCCACCACGCGTAGGTTGAGCATCTCGGATCCTGTCTAGGGTATTTAAACTTGCGAGGTTTAATTGAGATCATTTAATTATTCTGCGGGCGTGTATTAACCCGAAAGTATGGTTATCAGAGAAGCGAAATTCTTGAAATGTGGGAGCGTGGCCGTGAGGATCGATCTGGCGGGGGGGGCCTCGGCGAAGCTATATCTTTTCACCTCCATCCCAGCTTTCAGGATTTCTCAGCATCTCGATAAATTGGAAAGTTTTTCCTGGGGCTATTCAAGGTTTTCTCTCATATTGTGTTACGCAAAGTGTTCTCCATATATTGTCAAAACGTAGAATATGTTTGCCTTTATACATTTTGTATTTTTTGCTGAAATGGTTCCGTTGAGGCTGTTTCAGCTTAGGACCAAGTTCTCATTCTTGTGCTTATGTTCACTACTATACATTCCATCCGACGGAGTCGGTTTCGGATATCCGGGTCGGATAATCCGATCGGATAATTATCCGAAATCCGATCCGACGTCAAAATGGCGATTTCGGATTGATTCGAAATCCGATCAGACGAAAAAACACGATATCCGAAATATCCGATATCCGGAAAAGTGAAAATTGAAGGATCCGATCAGAAAACCGGATAATCGGATAGAAAAACGGTTGAAAACGGATAATCGATCGGATCCAAATCGGATGAAAATCGGATAATTTCGGATGGAAATCGGATAATTTTGGTTAAAAATCGGTTAATTTCGAATGAAAATCGGATAATTTCGGATAAAACCAAATAGATTTGCGTTCATTTTACTCAATTCAACAATCGCGCCCTGAAGGTGATTCCTGACCCACTGCCCACTGTTTCTGCCTTGTCCGAAATTCGAAATCAATCTTAATAGACGTGCACGACGCAAATGACGATGATGTGCGCCTGTAATTTACGCGCGCACATGTATTTTGACGCATTGTTGGCGCCAAAATGGAAATTCCGAAATCCAGAAGATTCTTTCGTCTACTATTCTTCTTCTCAGCCATTAGAAAGCATCGCATCAGAGGCGCAGAAACTTGGCAACCTCACACGGCTTGTACCATAAATATAGAGGAGACAGGGTTGTAGGTCTAACCGGACATGAACATAGATGCAATGAATCATGTCCAACACGTTGACAATCAGGGCATTTATCGGGGACTGACTGGTCAATCCTCTGTGCGTAGGCCTTCACGTAGGTAGAATGACCGCATCGAAGACCTGCTAGGATGGTTCGAGTACGCCTGAGCAGGTAAGCTTCACTATCATCGACTAGAGGAGGCACACCGCCATATACGGGATTGGGCTGAGCAGCAGACAACTATTCTGTCATGAAACGTGTACACTCAGCCATCTGTGGTCCTCTACGCGAGTGCTCGGATGTTTCGAAACATGCAGTACCATGGTTCTATACGTTTTACGCAGAACTTCCTTTGTGCTGCCCCAGGCGGTGCCAGCAATTGCACGCAGAATGTTGTAGCGTGACTTGGCTGCAGCAGCACGTGCTTTACTACTAAGACTTTCTACATGTACCATTGCATTCGCCTCACTGAGAGGAACACGAAAACTACCACAAAACTCATTTCGTCGATTTTAAAGTGAGTTACGGCGATGCGGCGCTTTAAGAGCGCATAAAAAGGCCCCAAAACGCTTTTTTTTGCCAAAAAAAGTGCGTGGTACTGTAGAGAGGGATCCAGGAAGGATGTTTTACGCCTGTACTTGAATCTGACAAAATTCCAATCTTCCATTCAGTGGCGGAGAACCGAAGCGTGTCATCCTTCGTCACGATTCTATGAGCACTCGTACCCGCCGCTATCTTAGGTAACGTCGGAATGGATCCTGAAGGGACTTCGCGTTCACTGTTGAAGGTTGGCGCAAACTCGGTGCCATGTGCTATAACATAGGTGCACCAAGTTTGCGCCAACCTCCAATGGGGAACGCAAAGTCTCTTGAGGATCCATGCCGATGTTAGTCGTATATCTGTCAAATAAGCCCACTTAGAAAAACAACTTTGTAAAAAATATCAAACCTCTGGGTCACTAACTATTCGTATTTCGAAAGGGGAGGGAAACTCTGGGTGTTGTGAAGTCAACCGCCTTTTTCCGGACGCTAACATTGAAAAGAGCAGCCGAAATGATTCCAGGAGCTTGTGCTCGAACTTTTCTATGTTTCGTGCTGTGTACGGCCAGAGCATTTTGCTTACGCCTCATTTTGGTTACCTCGGAAGGTTTCTGGTTTCCACTGTTGAAATTCCTGCGAGAGCAGCGGCGTGCCGCGGCCGACTCCGTTGCGAGGAATGCGGCCCCAAATATTCAATTGCCCAGGATTCGCTGCTCTACATTACTTTCCAATTGTCAGACCTCTAAATGTTCTCTGTACTAACATGTAGTCATCGAAGAGTATGGGCGCAGTGAGGTCAAATCCGATTATGATAAAGCTGACTTGGATAGTGACGATCTACTTTCGGAAGATTTGTCGGAAGACGACACCGAAATAGTCGACTAAACGCGTGTCTTTAAATGCGCTGTATGGTTAAAGCAACCATATCAGTCCAAGATCTCCAAATATGTCTTGTTTTATGGTCACCACGATAGTTTGTTGTAATTTTTTTCCAATCTGGGGTGGAATTCACGAAACGCTAACCACGTTTCAACCATGGCTAGCGTAGCCATGACTATGCACATCGTGTGCAAATCGATCGGCCTCAAACCATGGCTGAAACATGGTTAACGTTTCGTGAATTCCAGCCCTGAAGGTTTACTAGTACCGCTCCTACTTCTCATGTCAACCATTGCTTTAAAATTTCCCAAAACTGGTGTTTTGTTTGTTTCTACGAATAATATATGAAGATTATATTTGGCTTTAGAATTGTATTTGCTTTAATACACGCGGTTGACTTTTCGGTACTACTGAAAATTTTTCTTATCCGTTTTTTCATCCGAATTATCCGGTGGATCCGATTTTATCCGGTCGGATATCCGATATCCGATCCGGTGAAAAATTCTCGTTTCGGATAGGATCCGTTATCCGAAATTCTCGTTCGGGCCAGTATCCGTTTTATCCGATGAGTCGGTTTCGCAAAATCGGGAATATCCGAAAATCCGATCCGACGCGATTTTGGCCATCGGATGGAATGTATATTCACTACGTTCCCACTTCCAAACTTTCAATGGTGAAAAATCTTTATGACCCCTCATCAGCACCTGTTTGCTGTGTTGTGACATAAGGGCGCTTGACTATGTTGGACGTGATAGCAGTTTAAATAATACTGTTTACGAAATATTGTAATCCAATTCTAAAATACCGTGCATTTGCTTCACAACGCCTATTTTAAGCATCCGAGGGGGGTTTCCGTAGGTTGTAGGAACAAAAGAGTGTTTTATTTAGATCTTTCCCAGGAGAATTCGGAGTTTTATCCGATATTGAAGAAAACGGAAAAATATTGTGGCCCTCATGGAAGCCGTTGTGATTCCCGCTCGATGATCGATCTCCCCCTGGCCCATCTCACTACGAGGGGTTTGAACCCCGCCTGTGATACATCACACCTCTCGCCGTCGCCTGGTGGCGCGTTACTCACAAGACAGCAGATGCTGTATGACTTGAAAGTCATTCGGAGCTTTGTCCTTCCGTCAGTTCGGCCTGTGGATGGGGGTGCTGCTCAGATGTTTATCGCTAAGTTTCGTTACTTAAGACAGTCAGTAGATGAAAGCAAGGGTTCTTCTTGATTGCAGGATCGCGAAAATCGAGGATTTGGAGCCGCTGAAAAATATGAAGCTTTGTGAGCTCGACCTGTTTAACAACCCTGTCACTGCTGGTGGAGAGGGCGAGTACAGGTGCGTTAGATGCAATGCATGATGTGTTTTCTGAGGCTTTAAGACATTTTCATTAACATCCTCCGCATTGGCGTAGGCTGTGGAAAAGTTGGAAGCTGTGATTTTTCAGATCCAAAGTATTCGAAATGATCCCTTCTCTGCAAATTCTCGATGGAGCAGACATCAACGGCGAAGACGTGGAGGATTCTTTAGACGGAGAGGTAAGCGTTCAGGTTTTGAAGATTACTATTTCTTGAGTAGTCTAGATAAGAACAGTAAATGAGGAATTGCTTGTTGGAATTTTATACGCCAAGCCGAGTTTTTATATTTACTCTATGATTAATCATTTTGCTGATATGGGGCATACGGGGCCGTTTCGGAACGCTATTACAGTCGTAAAGTACCTGAAGTGCTCCGATGAAAACTGCAAATTTAGGATGGTCTTGACGGTGAAGACAGCGGAGACGAATCTGGTTCAGATCTCGATGGTCCTGGGTTGAGCTATCTGGACAACAGCCAACTTGTTAGTGGTGATGGTGGCGCATTCTTCTCCATATCAGTAGAGAGGTTTTTTCAGGATGAGGATGAATCTGAGGAGTACAAACCGGCTGATGATGCCGCAGAAGAGACAGCAAAGAGAGGAGTGAAGAGACGCAATGAGGAGACCAACGGCGATGAGTCGGGATCCAAAAAGAAGGCTGATGAATGAAACAGTATTCTGTCTTTTCTCTGTCATTGCGCGCAATAACCTTCGACTTTAAATCCTCATTGAGCTCTGCTGCTCATCTCGTGATGGTGTCAGAGTTATTCAGTGTGCTGGTGTTGTTTTTGATTGTTTCCATTTCTTTATTTTATGCTTACGTGGTCCCTTTGATGGGTTTTGTTGCATATTGATATCAGTGAACATCTCGGTGCGGACCTCGTCAACGCGTGTGCTCCCTCCCCTTCTATGTATATAGGAGGTTTCTCGCAGCAAAACGGTGTTGTCGCCTTGTTTAGAAAACGATGTCAGCTCCGTTACCTGTCTAAGGGACGTGGTTGTCATTTGATCTTATGTGTTACGTGTTAAATTCTCATTTTTATATGATCTAGATCTACCCTTTTTCTCGTGAGTTTGGATGAATGTCAGTTCCTTGTGCTTGTGTTCTCCTTGTGAAAAAGACGTTCTAACGTTTCAAATTACTATCTCAAAAACGTTATGATAGTCAGCGCAGAAAATTCTGGCCCTCAACCTCATGGTGTCCCCAAAGATATCTATATTGATTGTGAGGCTGCAAAAAGGCGAGGAATTCGAGCGTTCTTTAAAACTTTGCAGAAGTTCGGAAACTTTTGAAAACCCATTTCTTCCAGGTACGTTGTGGAACATAGCACCCTTGTGCCTCTGATTTTCTATAACGGTGGCTTTTGGCTCAGTTCCAGTAGCTGAGCGCGCAGGTCTGAAGGTGTGAAGCACTGAAATGTAGCCAGAAGAAAGAAGTTTTCCAACTTGCGAACCGTTTGGGAGGCTTGGAATTCGAATTCTTCTGCACTCTCACCATGCAGTAAATCTTCTAGATAATCAGTTCAGCTAGGCCGGGATCATACATCCCGTGATTGGTGGCAGTTCGTATCAGGCCCTTCGGTTTCCAGTCGATATGGTTGGTGAACATTGCGTCGCTCGTCGCTGGAAGTATGATCCCGGCCTTAGGCTCCGTCCACTCCTTGCGAGAGCGTGCGATTACGCAAAATCTATGTTTATCGTGGGCACACGATTTGCCACTCACATGCGCTCCCTCTCGCGCGTCCTCACCCGCTCGCTCTCGCGGGCTTACGCCAGTGCCACGAAGGAATCAGCAGGTCTCAAGCTTACTACTCCATAACTAAAGCAGGTGACATTAAACCTGTAGCAAACCTATTGCCCTTGTTTTCCATAATCTCACCACGGAAGTCGCAAACTGTGGGAAATCATCAGCCGTTGCGCCGACTCGAGCGATTGATCACCCGATCAAGCGTTTTCAATCGAATTAACATCAGGTAGAGGTGTTTCCCCCGTGTTATTTTGCAGGCAGCGTTGAGGAGCGTCGAGAGGCCCACAACAGCGGGAACGCCCGCTCTCACCACGTATGGACCCTAGCCTTAAACGAAGCTGTGACTAAAGAGTGCACTGGGAACGCGCCTCGTGGCCGCGATGCTGAATATGCACTCCCTTATTTGGGAACCTTTTGGACACCACCCCTGAAAAATCTGCTTCCTCACCAGTTGGGCACAGCATGAGTTTTTTTTTTACAGTCACGTATCCGAAAGGGTAATTTTGAGAAGTTTCTACAAAGTTCGACCAAAAAAAGATTGTTTAATCGGCAAAATTTCAGCCGCATTTCACAAAAAAAGATTCATTAGTCAATCGTATGGAAAGTGCTTGCGATTTTACTACTCGCTATGTATTGTAATGTATTTTCAAGGTCTAGCGATGGCATAATTGCCAAAAGCTAACCAATGGAGGGTGAGGAAGAGAGCCTCAAATCATTCAAAATCCGTAAAAAAAAGGATTGTTCAAGTATGGAAATTGCAGCCGAGCTCCGCAAAAAAATGATCATTCACTCGGGGAGATTCCGTTTAAATTTTTTATTATGGAAGGATATTCGGTGAAGAGGAGTTTTGCAAGCGGACATGGAGAGACGTCTCTATTCCCCTCCTTTTCAATAGTGAGAGAACTGTAGGGGTATTAGAAAGAATATCATATATCGGTACAGGGGGAGAGCGGAGTACGGGGCGGAGTTATTCTCTCCGCAAGCAGGTCGGCATCGCCCGCAGTTGGAGTTACCTCTGCCGATTGGGCGACGGACAGAGTAACCCTGCCCCTTGCTCCGATCTCCCTGTGTAAGCACTAAAATAGACGTCAGGAGTTTTATTTAAAAGCGAAAAGAAAAACGCATTTTATTGGAGAACAGGGAGGAGAAAAGGATTGATATTGAAGTAAAGGGAAGGAGACAGTGGTAGGATACTTCTGTTGTACATGTAGTAGAAATTTATGTAAACCGAAATATCAGTGATTGGAAGTACTTGGCCGTGTCAAAACCTGTTTGATCAAAAATAGCCCAAAACGTCAAGTAAAGACATTGATAAAAGATGAGAATATATTGAACTGTAGTATGAATAGGGTTGGTATTCAAGGTTAATTAAGGACCTGAAATCTCGTCCAGGATTTTCTCGGGAAGGGGGAGGTGTGCATGCGGATCTTTGTGAAAAAGTCATCGTATCGCAATTCCCATTAGCAAGGGGCCTTGATTATTATATGAACAAATTCGTTAGTTTTCCTCCACGACGTCGTTATGTAAGTTATAGTTGTTGAGGACCACTTGGTCAATAGCTTAATAGTGAGATTCTAGGAATGGGAAGACCAAAGGCGTCTGAGGCTGATCCACTTCGTAAATCCAAGCGTGGGCGGCCAAGCAAGCACAATAAACGTGAGGAGCACATTGTGGTGCATACCGGGTTCGATGGACACGCTAATGCGCCTTGGTGGGTCATCTGACGGTTTTTGCGTTTCAATGAAGGTCTCGCTGTGTTGTGAGGTGTTCTCAGCCTAGTGACTTCTATATCTGCAGGCGTAAGACCGTGTCGATTTTCAAGCAGCCGGTTACTCTCGTGCACACTTCAAGCCGTGACACGAAAAAAGCAACCGATCTGCAGTTGAAACGTGGTCTTAACAATTCACGATCTCAGGAGAAACCTGCACCGGTTCGTTTCCTTTTTTTTTTGCCCATGGCTTGCAATCCATTCTTCTCCCGCTGCTCTACATTGGAGGCGAAAAGGGAACTATAGTCTAGTGGAAACGGGTCCTTGTGCAATAAGTGAATAGTCGATCAATATACTATACAGCTTTGAAGATAGAAACCGCGCAAGATGTGAATATCTGTCATGAGAACCACAGCTACGAAAACAATAACTATGTTTCACGCCTTAGTATGAGTGATTCATCCAATTGCTGATCTAATATTTTTAAGGTATTGTGGGCGAAAGCGTTGGAGAACGTTCAGGCATTGATACCTACCGCTGTGGCCGATAAGGTATGGTTAAGAAGCGTCCATTCTGTGCTACCCATTTTTGTTGTTAAACACGTGCGATGACATGCTCTAGAGAATGAACTGGCCCACAAATCAATTTTTTTCCCGGATTCTCTCCTTAGGAGAGGGCATCGTGCGCCTATAGCATTGGTTTCCCTATAATCGCCAAACCCCTCTATGAGGAGATATGCTCCCTCATCTGTCGCTGGGTTTTCAATATTGTGTATTCGGGGGGCAGAATGTATAAGGCACAATTCATACTCCTCAGCGCCAGCGCTTCACGCTTTGGAGTATGAATACATTCTGCGCTCGTCACGCGCTTGCGGAGACTGTGAATACTCCATTGGCGACGCTACGGCGGAGCGATTTGAAATGGGCTTCAACTTTGTCAAGCAAGGAAAACCTGTGCACGCGTTCACTGTCATAGTAGCGTACTGGAATTATTATTTATAAAACTGAATGAAATTGATGATGGTTAATAAGATTGATGAAAAAATCGTTACGGCCGTCGCCCGTCATGGCGGAGCGTTTGTCACGTGCGCGCCGCGCGATTATGGGGTCAGACCACTCATACCTCAACGCCACGTCACGCATGACGCGCTGGCGCTTATGAGTATGAATGGCGCCTGAGGCATGTTCCTCCTTGTTTTCACAGTATCTGCTTAGGGATGTATCAGATTGAAGTGAGAGACAGAAGGAAGGAAAAATCGGCAACACCTCTTGATATCCATTGACCATCTAGCCAGATTTCGAGAACCTTTTCCGATGGCATCTCTTGGCTTTGAAAAGGTCTGTTAAATCGGAAACAGTAGGCAGCTCGGGGCTCCCTTCTTATTGTGGGGTGGTAACCTTCGATAGCGTTTAGTAGCTGTGACCGGCTCAATCCTCGATTGCAATCCGGATTCGGCATGAGGTGCGATGCATCATAGGGGAGGGTCTGAATGCAAAGAGGACCAGGGGTGAGAAAAAAGGCTGTCAGGCCGAGATTCTGTCCAAAGATCAGTGAAGTGTGAAAATGAGGTCCAAAAACGGAACTGAGTGGAGGGCTCCGAAAGCCTTAAGTAGCAGAAAATCGGGAATTCTGGAGAATATCATCATCAGCTGAACTGACCTGACTCACTTGATAGTATGCACATTTTTAGGTAGACGTCAACAAAACTGAATACCTCACTGAAAGCCTTCACCTTGCTGGTCGGCTAGAAAGGGCTAGTACTATTTTGAATGAACAGGCAGCCGCAGCTACACTTTTTACCAGTATCCATAATCCAAACCAATCAGGGTAGGAGATAATCTTTTCTTCGTTAGGGGTTGAGAGTTATGCTTTATATACTCATATGTTTTTTTATTCAGTGCATTTGGTCAGACAGCAGATAAAGAAAAGTTAGAGAACAATTTGATGCTGCATGTAAATCCGGATCAGCCTCTACTTCGGGTGAGTCAGTTTTAAAATTCAACAAAAATGAACTAGGACTAGGCGCTGACGTTATTCAAAAGGTGGCACTCCTATTTCGTTCTGACGGTTTTTTGACATTAGACCTCTATTTGTGAGCAGCTGAGAAACTTATCCAATATTGCTGTAGTTTTCGCTGATTCATTTTCCTCAGAGTCAGTGTTTTTGTAATCATTCCGATGTTTTGGGCCTTGATAGTCAATATGGGTGACTACTCAAGGCCGGTCTAAAAAGAAACTACGACAAGAGGCGGCGCTCAGAGTTCATTTGCGGTGCGGCGCGATGTTATAATCAGCCTACGTTTCGATCAAGCGACGTCGCATCGTCGCGTCGCGTCGTCGCTGGGTGTTCAGAGTGAAGAGGCGCGATACATTCTAAATGACGCGCAATTTGTCTTCGCGCGACGACCATCGCGTCGCCTCGCAATACAGCGCGACGCGATGAACGTCGCGCGATGGCAAACTCGTAGCTGCTTTTCTTCAGTGTTTTTTCACTACCACAACCAAATCTAACAATGAAAGTAACAAAATAAGCATATCTAGGATAACATGCACTTTAAAGAGTACGAGAAAACTGTTGGTAATGATAGAAAAAATTGCCGCTACTTGTTAACGAAAAATTGCCTACGTACACAATTTCGCGTAATCGCCCAGCGTTCGCGCAGCGTTCACACCTGAGTACCTGTGCGACGCGATTATCCCGTCGCACTGACATGCGCCATTGCGTCGCCCCGCGAAAGCTCAGAACGCTGCCTTACAGTTTTGATCGCCTTGAAATGAGGTGCCCCAAATTCTACGAGAAACCGACAGGTATTGAGCTCGAATTTCCTATGCAAAAAGGGCGCTCCATTGTCAAGTCTCACTATTTAAGTTAACGAAAGAGGGACATCCTCGCCTGGAGGCAAATGTTGAATTTAGACGGAGGAATCTGGAAATGAGGGAAGGCAGATAATGTGTGATTAGAACAAATTGGTATAGATTGCTCTAGAGTTACTAAATTACTTCAAGCAGATTGCCATTTTCTTCTGCGATCTAAAGGCAAGGTCCGGTCAAATTTTGACACTACCGAAATTTGAGTTAATTAGTTTAGGCTGACCTAGCTGAACACTATCTGGATGTTTCACCAACTATAAGTCCTTGAAGGCTGTGGTCGCAATCAGATATGCTTGTCTTCTTTTCCTCTCTAAACCCTTTTCTGGTTTTAGAGTAGTAGGACCTATAAGAAGAAATCGCGAAAAAAACCGCTGTTTAGGGCCAAATTTGAAGCCTGAACTTTCTTGTCTTTTGATGGCGGACGAGCCCACTCCACATCATCGCCGTCGATGATCTTTAATATGAAGAACATCAGGTGGCTTGAAATTGAATTTCAATCAATGAACATTAACCTTCGGACTGACCTGGTGAAATATTTATGTATTCATCTAGTCAAAAACATTGACTGAAGTGCTTGCTTTCATTGTTCAACTGTTTTTATTAGGTAATTTTGCATTTATTTCTTCCTCTGAATGTCGATGATTTTTGACTTCTCGGCACAAGACTGTGATCTTTTTGGGCGGTGCTGTGCACGTGTGCACCAATTGGCATCTTTGGGCCCTATAAACTCTAATTCTAACCCGTTTTTCACCGCGCTTCCTCCATAGTTTTTCAGTTGTTTTCGATCTAAGCTGATTTTTGTAGTTTTTTGTAACGTTTTTCATCGTGACCACTGCCTTTAATTCTGGGGAAAACAGCTTCGAGGTCAGGGATTACGGTATTCACATCATGATAATCATGGCTAGATTGACCGCTAGTTACACTGCAGTCTTGAGGAATGCGTGCACGATTTTCCTGACACAGCGGTTGACGGAAATAGCTGGAGTAGCTTGAAGAAGACCGTTTTTCACGCAGTTTTCGCACATATCGTGGAACTGCCAGTAGCATATGCTCCGATTCAGCGGGAAACCTTGAAATCGAAATTTTGCCTGGACCCTGCCTTTAATGTTCATATGAGAACTCGTTAAATTAAATAAAATGTCAACGTTTCGAGATCAATCTCCTCTTCAAGCGAATTGAAAATGTTCGGTAAACTTACAGAGGCACAAGCAATATGAAGACATATCAGTTCCATTCACATTGCTGAAGTTGTAGTAAACCTTAATGACAATCACCACTCTCCCTATATTCATCCTTAGTTTCTGAGCAGCCATCTTCCACCGTTAAGTACATATTGAACTAAAGTCCGACAGTTCAAGCAATCAACTGATGACTTTATCATTTCAATTAAGAAACATACAAGAATGTATGTGATTAGACAGTTTCCACCTAGATAGTTATAGATGGGCTCCCTGTGATTTTGATCGAGTTCCACCTTCTTGAATTTACGCTGATGCCACTTTCAGTGCTTGTGCATCTGTGTGTTTCTGTGGTATAAGTTCTTCTCTCGCCAAAGTGAAAGTTTCTCAACGTTATTTTGTGCAGCAAACTTTATATAAAAGCCTTTTGGGTGGATACAGTTGAACGTTAGCGAAAGGTGTGCAGAAAAAGATCAATATATTAGTGATGCGGAGACTTCCGGAAGACTGCGGGAACCAACCCTGTCCATCTGAATTTTGTCGTATTGCTCTAGTACAAGGTTCCTCTGATTTAAAGGCGATTTCGCTAGTTCTTTCCAATAAGTCCCCTATACAGTGCAGTGCAAAATTATAGGTCCACCCGAATTTTCGCTTTCAAGAGACAATACCTTAGACATCGTGTGACTAAATCACTACCAAGGAATTTAAGAAGGCTGCGAACCTTTGTAGACAATGTGTCAGAATAATCCGTTCATTGGTGAAGAAGTACTTCTTGTTTTCGGAAAAAGTTCTAATCTTGAGCGGTACAAAATCCCATTTGAGAGCGTTTTCGTGTTCACCAGCCGCTGTACTCGCTCCCGCCAGCGCTCCCGCCAGCATGCTTTTCAGCTCGCACGTAGATTTACGTCGAAGTCCAACGTACTGCATTCCTTTGCATTTAGAGTCGTCCCAGTTTGGAACAAATCACCTCCAGAGATCGTTGAGGCCGCGCATTTTTCGATTTTCAAAAGCAGGCTGTCCCATTTCAACCTCAGGTCATTGCATGGGGTCGATGGCCGTGCTTTCTGCTAAAGCTTTAAATTCAGGGTGCTCTTATTCGTACGAGTATTTTCTTTGCCTACAATTTGGTTTGCCTGCATGTCCAGGCTGTTTCGTTTAAACCTATCCCACATACATTTTGTATGTTACTTTGTCGCCAGATAAATTATTGAATTGAAAAAATTAGAGGTCCAGTTGTGAAACTAATTATTTATACAAACTTCAACAGCAAATAAAACACCTAATAGTCAATGGCACCCACTTGCTTCACACAGGCATAAAACATCCTATTTGGTATACAGTTAACAAGATTATCCATCAGTTTCTAGCATACACTTTATACTTCGGACCGAATTGTATTATTCGAAATCTATTCGAATGATTTTTCGAATTTCGAATCATTCGAATATTTTGGTTTTCGAATAATATTCGAAATTCGAATATTTTGAAAACGGGCTTTCGAATAATATTCGAAATTCGGATACTTCCTAAAAAGCGGTTTCGAATATTATTCGAAATTCGAATACTTTCGTGCTCCATCGGGGGATAGGCAGGCTTGAACGGCCAGCAAATGCAAACTGTTTTTCTCTCTTTTTCGCATTTATTATGTAGCTGCCAGCCAGATATAAATAAAACCAGGGTTTTAGCTTCCGAAACCCTCCCTTTCCAAAGAAACAGTGTCTTGGAATACGTAATGGAGCGGTTGAGCTCACTAATCTACTATGACTACCCCAAAATTGCTGGCTTCGAGTGGCTATAATGGGTTGTGATTAGCGAGTTGACTTCCATTTCTGTACTTTCTGAGCTTAAACAGATTCGGTCTTGACAGATGAGCGAATTTGGTCAAAACGTCGATATTCTGATGCAGTAATGCTAGTGAAACTTTTCAAGACTAATAGAATACAATTCGAGGGATAGTTTTTTTTATCAAAAACCTGAAAATGAGCTACAGAAAAAAGAAGGCATATTGTGCTTGGAAAATGAAAAAAATGAGAAATTTGCGGCGGTTTTTCCCAATTTAGCCCGCCTCTTGGAAAACTCGCCGAGAAAGTACCGCTACTCTCTACTGTGCCGCGAAAGTACCAAGGCGGATCCGCGATCATCACTACGCCGAGAGGATTCAGTTGCAGTGTCTTAACCTCAACAACTCCGCGACTGACCCAGTAAATGACAGCTCAAAACTAATTTTTAAAATCGACGCTATTATTCGTTGAATTCGAGAAAATTTATCCGAAAAATAGAAAAAGTTATTCGAACGTTCGAAAAAAATTGTTCGAAAATTCGGAAAATTGGATTCTCGATTATGATTTTCGAATATATTCGAAAATTTGAAATTCGAAAAATTTCATTTTCCAATGTATTTGAAAATTCGAAAAAGATTGTTTTCAAATATATTCGAAAATTTTCACAGTTTGGCCCAAGTATAATACACTTGCCCATGCATCTAGAATGGCAACATTCAGATCAAAGATTGAGGAAAAGGTGGTGTCATTCTTATACACCTTCCCTACTGAACTTTTCTACAAGTTCTCCATTGGATTCAGATTGGTAGAACATGCGGGCCGCTCCAAAGCGGGCACTTTTTGCCCCTGCAGACATTCGGAAACTGGTTACGACGCTTGGATGGACGCGTTTTCATGTTGGAAAACAAGATCTAAGCGTCTATACCTTCTGAGATATGGCAGCAGACGGTCACGAAGCACGCTCTGGTAGTCCAGACTGATCATTCTGCACGAAACGAAGTCAACTGCAACTCTTCCGTGATCAGAGAAAGTGTCGGGTAGTGTGGGCCGTGGCGTGTGTTGTCTAGGGGTGTTGGACACTGAATAACCAGAGAGTTTATTAGAAGAACCGCACACGCGGTGTCCAGACGAGAAGAATAATAATGAGTATGAGACTGAGCGCCTTATATAGGGGGAATTGGCGCCCGATTCAAATAACTATCGTAAAAGGGTTTCCACGCGGGACCGCGTGGATGCTGCTTCAGAGATTTCGAAAAGATGACAAATAAAAATGAGTCATAGGGAAGACAACGGATCAAGAGGTGAGTACATATATCGTCTATGCATTGTCTTTCTTCTTTACATGCCTCTGGTGGAAGGAGAGTCGTCTCGGCGCGTATGTTTCATGTCGTGGCGGCGACGTGGGTGGCTCTTCTGGTGGCGGCGACGTTGGTGGCTAGTCTCCTCGAACTGGTGGTAACAGCGACGGCGGTCGTGTCCATAATCATCATAGCGGCTTTGGTGGCGATCGGCGGAACGTCCCAGTTTAGCGAAGATGGCCCAGGCGTAGAAGCCGTTTCCATACGGCGGCACTTTGCTTGATCCGGTTCCATACGATGTCGGTCTCTCGGATCACGTTGGCGACAAGGCTCCTCAAAGGTCAGCTGACGCTCGTGGCGGCGGCGCTGAGGAGTCTTCAACTACCCAGAAATTAGGCATTCTTTCCTCCTTACGCCTCTTGTTTTTCGCCAGCTTTTCCTTACGTCGAATTTCTTTCAATTCTAGGGATGCCATATCGAAGACATCCATCTTGATCAGATCATTTACAGTTGAGGCGCACCTTTTCCAGGAACCACATAATCTGTCGACCAGTGAACGGTGTCTTTCTGTAGCGCGGGTGTCCTCCCAAACAATTGGCTGGATGGTGTGTGGACTCTGCTCTAGGACATCAGCTGTAATGGTCCCTTACAATGGCCTCGAACCTTCGCTTAGGCCCCGTGATGTACTTCACGTACTCGGCACAAACTGTTCCCGCGTAAGTCCATTCAGCTACGTTGTCGTCCTCATAGGGACTCGGGAATAATGCTAAGGCTCCACCGCTCTGCAAGTGACGCTCCAGACAGGTCAGTACTTGCCTCATCGGTCGACTTTCCGGAGTTGCATCAGGCCATACAATCACAATCGATGTGACAATTGGCATCGCTATCATCTTCTGTGCAAGTGTACTTCAATCTGCATACATATACAGTTCCACATTTTCGGGAGAATCCACCTCCGCGTCAGCACGAGCAAAAGATGACGGCAGGGCAATGAAAATTGTCTGATCTGCGCTGGCTTGAACTCCCGGAAGGCGTATGTGTTCCAGCAACGCGATAGCTGTCGTCAGATGAGCTCCAGCGTCATAAGGCACGGGCCACGGAAAGAGTGCAGCTTGTTCAAAACGCTTTCCTTTGCCATCTTCCAGTGCAAGGGCGTACTCGTGACAACGACGACGATGAGCGTCCATAGCAAGTGCAATTCCATATGGAGTAAGATACGAGGAATTTTTCTTCCGAAGTTCCTCTTCTTTACGCTGATCGCCCCAACACGATTGTTCGGAGATTGAAGCGACATTAGCGAGTTGGAACATGTCCTGCACTTTCTTGGATCTTGCCATAGGATGTGTTAGGCTCGGTATTGCGACGTGTGCCATTTGACCAAACAACGAACATTGACATCTGTAGCGTAGATGCAGCGGATCGTTCATTCCGAGCAAGATCCTGGAAACAGTAATCTTTTTGCACACAATCTGCGAACTGTCCTGTGAAGGATTTTTACATGGGCGACCTCTTTTTCCCCGACTTCTCTGTGTCTTCACAGGGTCATCGGTGATACCCAGTGGCAGTTTCCGCAGATTATCAAAAGGTACCCTCAGTGGCTCTTTGTTCTG
Organism: Aplectana chamaeleonis; assembly: GCA_029168955.1. Taxonomy (NCBI): domain Eukaryota; kingdom Metazoa; phylum Nematoda; class Chromadorea; order Rhabditida; family Cosmocercidae; genus Aplectana; species Aplectana chamaeleonis. The sequence goes on along the minus strand of JAPDOI010000223.1, from coordinate 215,691 downwards.
TCCTATTAGAGTGATTAGTGCACTATTCTCACTACATTCAACAACTCTATAAGGACCTTCCCAATGGTTAGTAAGTTTTGGATTGAGTGACTGTCTTTCGCTGGGAACTCGCATATAAACACGGTCACCTAGGTTTATCGGGTTTTCACATACCACTTTGTCTTTATCATAAGCTTTCTTCATTCTTTCGCGCATCTTCTCATTGATCTCAACTGCATACTTGTGCGCGATTTCCGTTCCAATCGCCAGCTCCTGAACATAGCTTTCCATGTCTACCATGTACTCGCTAATATTGTGCTCTGGGACGGTTTCCCACGGAACATGCGCGTCCATTCCATGCAGGAGAAAGAAGCGCGATTCCTCCGTTGCTTCGTGAACGGGCGAGTTATACGCGAAAACACAGAATGGTAAGACTTTATCCCATTCGCTGGGAACCTTTACTTTCTTACGGAGCATACCTATGAGAGTACGATTGAACCTTTCGGTGACACCGTTTTCCCGAGGGTTATACCCTTTTGTGAACAAATGTTGGATTCCCAGAATGGCCTTCAACTCATTCATCAGTTTGTTGTCGAATTCGCCTCCCAAGTCGGAGAGTATGGTTTTGGGTTGATGGCACCCTTCTGCTACCCATCTCTCTAAGAAAACTCTAGCAACAGTTTCAGCTGTCTTTGAGGGTAATGCATACGCTCCACCAAACTTGGAAAAATGGTCTATTACGCTCAGAATGTACCGGTTTCCGCCTGAGGTTTGACCCATTTCCAGTATATCGATGCCTACTACTTCGTACGGCTTAGTGGTCACGATTGGTTTGAGCGGCGGAGTTAACGGGTGGCGGGCGTTATGACACAAACACTCCCTGCACTCCTCTGACCATTTGGTTACATCCCTGCTCAGTGTTTCCCAGAACAATCTCTTGGAAAGTTGCCGAATCGCTTTCTTCGGGCCAAAATGTCCGGCTAACAGACCAGAGTGTGCTTCTTCGAAAACGGCTTTGCGCTTTGAAGGCGGGACCACCTTTTTGCGCGTGTCATTTTCTAGTAGAACAAGTGTACCTTGGTCCATTGCAAAATCAGCAACTTTCCACCTGCGAGTTACATCCGAAAACCTAACATCGCGGTTCAGTTTCCCTTCTTCCAGGTCGCTGATGACACCGCCATAAACCGGATGCTCCCTCAACTCTGCAGTACATTCTGGCTCTTGAAACACTGCTCCAACTATGAGCTCATTTGGTATGGGCTCTTCTTCATCAGTCTCATGAAGAGGCACAGCTCCACGACTAAGAGCATCGGCTACTTTGTTAGCTGCTCCCTTCAGATAAATTACCTTCAGGTTGTACTTTTGAAGCTCAAGCGCCCAACGGAGAACTCTACCTGACACATTCGTCCGTTTGAACAGAGATGTGAGCGCTTGGTGATCCGTGTAAACCTCCACAGGCAGACCATAGATAAACATATGGAACTTCCTGAGTGCGAATACAACGGCTAACGCTTCCAAATCCGTAACGGGATACCTTTTTTCGCACTTTGTGAGGCCTTTTGACGCGAAAAACACAGGATGGATCAGGCCATCATCGCCTTCTTGACTTAGAACTGCTCTTAGTCCTTGGCCGCTGGCATCTGTATGGATTGTCAAGGCTTTCCGTCCACTACGAGCTCCCTCGATGTCAGATTGCGCAAGGACTGGGGCCTGTGTAATAATTCGTTTCAGCTCATCAAAAGCAACATGCCTAGCATTTGTCCACTCAAAATCCACTTTGTGTGAGGTCATCTGATGTAGTGGCGCCGCACGCTTTGAGAATCCCAGGACGAATTTGTGGTAGTACGAGGCCATCCCCAGAAAGGTTCGAAGTTCCGCTCGATTCTGAGGTAGTGGGTAGCGTTGGATTGCTTCTACCTTGGCAGGATCCATGTGAAGTCCACTGAAGTCAATTACGTGACCAAGAAACTCGACTTCGTCCCTATCAATACACACACTTCTTCGGGTTTAGCTTCAGTCGCGCTTCCCGCAATGCATCGAACACCTTTCCCATTACTTCTAGATGAAGAGGAGCGAGTACTACGTGCATTAAGCGTTGGAAAACCGCTGGGGAAGAAGCTAGCCCGAACGGTAAGACTCGGAATTGGTACAATCCTTCGGTGGTTGTGAAGGACGATTTTTCTTTAGCCTCTTCTGACAGGCTTATCTGCCAATATCCTGACGATAGATCCAAAGTAGAGAACTTTTTCTTCCCATTCAAGCTCTGTAATATGGCGTCAATGCTTGGCAGGGGGTAGCTGTCCACCTTCGTCAATGAATTTAGCTTACGGTAGTCAACGCATAGTCGCAGCGTGCCGTCCTTCTTATGTACCAAGACAATAGGCGACGCCCAGCTCGAATTACTTGGCTCGATGACATTGCGCGCTTTAAGGTCGGTTAGTATGCGGCGAAGTTCTACACGCGTTGCTAGCGGTATTGGACGAGCTTTTTGTCGAACGGGGCTTGCATCACCTGTCTCGATTGTATGCTCGACTAATGTTGTTTGTGTCAACTCTTGCTCGCTGACGGCAAACACATCTGCGTAGCGCTTAACCAGGGACGCTAGGTTTTGTTCCTGTTCGCTTTTTTTCTTGCTGTTTAGTGTTTGCAAGAGCACGTCTTCCGGATTTTCTACCGCCGTAGCGGTACGTTCCATCATATCACCGCTGTGCTTGAACGGTTCCACTTCGATCACCTGTGTAGCCTCGTAGCTACCCACCCTCTCTCCAGCGCGGAAGATCTTCGCTCCTGCGGAGGTGTTGGTTACGGGGATGTCGAAGACGTCTGTTGAACCGTCACATACCTCGTCTGGTAATAAGTCGCTATCTGACCAGAGAATCCCTTCTCCGCTGATTCTGCTGCAACTTATGGGTACGAGTTTCGTTTCTCCTGGGCGGATGTACACTCTTTTTGTTACAATCGCATGCTCTGCAGTAGATCCTTCCTCCGTCTGCTTGCCTCGACGATTAACAATTTTCCGTGTATCGCCTGTCGTATTGCCCTTCCCTTCTTTCTCTAACGACTGCCGGCTTTTGCTTGAAGATGTCAGACTGAATCCCAACGAGTGAAGTACGTTAGTGCCGAGCACTAGCGTTTCGTCCCCACCATCCATCACGAATAGTGCAACACGGCGCTTTACTCCGTCTTTGACTTCAAGAGTCAGTCTCACCGCACCTTTGAATGTCATTTTATTTCCTGACGCGTCGTATGCTGGCATTTGGTTCTCCAGCGATATCTCCTCTACATCAGCGTCTAAATCGAATCCTGAATGGAGTGCAGTTCGCAGCATTCCGAGAGGGATGATACTTATCTGTGAGCCTGTATCCAGGAGTGCCTTCCTTGACAGTCCCTAACAGCGTCACGTTTCCCATCACAGCCTCTCCCACTAATTCGTCTTTAACTGCTGAGGTCTCTACCGCTCCACAGAACCATTTGGTCAGTGACGCACTAAACACTCTGGGTCCGTCGGTCTTACGGTTGCCATTCGTGGGTTCCGTTATGGTTTCCTTAGTCCTCCGTGTCTTCTTGCAATCACGTCAGGAAATGTCCGGTTTCGTTGCAGTTGTAACACTTGGACAGTTTTTTCTTCGCGGCACTCTCGCTTCTTTCTATACTTGTGGTTTCCGCACGTTTCTCGTACTCTACGGTTTTCCGTCTTGCTTGCGGAAAACTGCGTATTTTCTGGTCGAATCGGTGGTCTTCTTTGTGGCCATCGCAAGTTCCCTGCTGCGTTCACAGCGCTGCGCTAAAGCCTTGACCATCTCGTACGCGAATTCCTTTGGTGCAAGCTCCATCTTAGTGTACAGCTGGAGGTATTCAGGCCAGTCGGACAGCTGGGCCACTAGTTCTCCTGCTCGTGTGCGTGACAGTTCCTGTTCAGAGGCGTCAGGGTACGCCTGCTGTGTCACTCCTTCTAGTTCGACACAATAACTAGCGACATCTCCCTGCTTCCGAAGAGTTTTCAGTTTCATGTACGCTCTCATTTGCGTAGCGGAGTCGTTTTCCCTGAACTTATCGTTCAGATTGTTAACAAAGACTCAAAGTCACCTTCTCTAACTGACTTGGGCAGCGCATTCGCCACCGACCGTGGGTAGCCATCTAGTTTAGAGAGGAGGAGGTGAACCAGCATCTCGTCACTCAACCCAACACTCTGGTATTTCATTCTGAACCTAGCTAAAAAATCGCCGAACTTTTTTCCCTTTGGGTCGTTAAACGTTTCTACCTCGGGTAAAGTCATGGCCGCAAACATTTTAGCAAGATCAAACTCAGAACTTTTAGAAGAGTTGTTGTACGAATGCTCACCTTGGAGTCTGTTGGTTGTTATCATCGTTGACGGGTGGAATACCCTCTGCTTCGGCGGCTGCACGTTCCTCCTTGGTTGCTGAAAAGCACCATTCAATCGCGTACCGATTTGAGGAGCTGGCCACTCACCTTGTGCAGCGGCTATTGGGCCGAATGTAGCGTGGTATTCCGAGTCTCCAAGCTCATGGACGTTGAGTTGTTCAATAACAACGTTGCTTGCCATGCCTTGCCACGACGACGATGCCGCATCCTCAATAGAACGGTTTGAGTCTACTAGAGTATGGGTTTCACTTGAAGTGTTTTTTCTCAAGTGCCCTATGGACGCATTTTCGACTAGTAGCTTGACCTTATCTACCACATCAGTGGAATCTACGTTTAGCAAGCGTGCCAGTTCCTGCATACAAATATCGTCATGATGCGCCTGTACTATCTGCTCTTTTAATGCGCTCTGTAGCGTTCCTTGCGATAGGTCTGCGATTTTGGCGACATGCTGGCGCACTAGTTCTAGCCTATCTAGTTCTCCCTGGATTGCTATACATTCTCTATCAAGAAGTTTCTTGGCAATTTCGGAAAACTGACTGCTCTCTATGTCTGGCTCGTTTACTATAATCTGAGTCAAGGCGCTAGGTAAGTCTTGCAGGGCTGCAAGTTTGTCTGCAATAGTCAAATGAGACAGTTTTACCTGCAGCGCACTCTTCTGCGCGATTTCTCGTACTGTCCCTACTAGCGTCTCGATCGTGGCCTTCATTGAAGCGATTTGATCCGACGGAGTAGGCTCGTCCAGTAGCATGCGCTCGAATTCCGCAGCATCATCCATCTGCGAATGATTGGTAGCCATATCGATTTTTATCTGTAATAGATGTGCTTATTTGCTGTTGTTACCACTCTAATACGCAAAGTTAATGCGATTTCACAAGAGTACCACAGTCAAATGCACCCCAGACAATAATCAATAATCCCAGGTCTGACTTTCCACGTCTTCTCCGTGTGCTTTCCCGCTGTTGTTCCCGTTCCCCTACTCAGCGCAATGCTATTTCGCAAGAACCAACAGACACGGCACCTCGGTCAGAGAAATCGATAATCAGGGCCTGATCCTCGAATTTGTATCTCAGGCAAACTCAAATGTCGACAGCAGGTTTCTGAGGTGTCGTCACAGAGCACATCAGCTGAGGACACGAAAAAATTGGTGATTTCGGCGCGAGAGAACCTGGTATCACGCCGAAAAGTCCAGCTGTAGACCTCCTAGCGCCGGATTAGGAGACGGCGGCATGGCTTAACCGAAGCCCCGAAAGGTTCAGCTGTTGGCCTGCTACCGCCGGAGGATTGATGGATTTTGCTGTAGACATCTTATCGAAGGGCTTTTATTAACAGGGTGGCCAACTTCAAAGTTATACGAACTGAACCTTCGCGGGATTCAAAAACTTTTGCTGCATTATTATTATACCCAGATGGTGTTGTAGCGGTCCCCATGCTCGACTGCCCTTGGACATGGGCATTTCGGTTTTTTTCTGCCGTACTTGCTATAGAGGTGTAGCTCTTACTAACTCAATGTTTGGGCTATTTCGCAACAGGTAGAAGAAAAAATTAAAAATTATAATTGATTCACTTTCGAACCAACTCCACTTTTACTGGCTTCATTTGAAGCTAGGATATAAAAGCCAAGAGATTTCGGCAAAATAACTATATATAGAACTTTCAACTATGTGAGGACTTGATTATGATACTGAAACCGGTTATTCAAATTTCTCCAATGTTGTAAAATTCTCAGTTTCCGGGACTTTTTCGAAACAGGAACTCCTAGCATAGCTTCATTATCCGACGACTTTCCCTCAACCGAACCTCACATTTACGGGTGTAGGTACTAGGTTATTATTTGTAGGTATTACAATGTCTTGCCTGATTATGAATAGTTTCCCGATTGTGATTATTTCTTTTCAGAAACCCTCGAAAACTGTTAAAATCGAATCTCTGAAAAATGGTGGATATATGGCAGAAAGATTTTAGGCAGAAGGATGAATCATTGTGCAGAATTATCAAATCAGAAGTTAATTGGCTTGAAGAAGTTGGTTGATGAAGATACAGTGGGAATCGTACTCTCCAAACATTTCAAGAAATGCGAAACTAGCTAAATTAAGACAAAGTTCCTCTAACTCCATTTGGTACTAGGATTCAGTCCTCACATGATTCATATGTTCTACGATCTTGAACAGAGTCAATGGGTTGAAAGAAGAGAACGATGTGTATCCAAATATTCTCGGTTCCTTGAACCTTCCCTGGCACGTCGATGTGAAATACGAAAGTAGGGATTTCGGGTGGCGCTATAAGATAGAGAAAGTGCTGCGCCTACGAAAGGCATACCATATTAGCTGAAAAGATTTAGACTGTAAAACAGTTAAGTTCTCCTGGTTTTGGCGCGGACAGATGCGGAGCGGAGGTTAGAGACAGCGAGCGAGCAGAGAGCCGACGGAAGCAGCAGCACCGCGCGCGCTGCGGGCGCCCTAAATGATCAGAATTTGAATTTTTTTTACAGAGGATACGCAGGAGGGAAAACCCGCTGATCTGTGGGTAAGATATCTTTCATAGTCCTCACCGCAAGCGCGGAATGCGCGTGACGTTCGGAACGAGCGGTGGACTATGAAACTTTTTACCGCGCAGGACGGACGCGAAGCAACTATGAAATCTCCGGCAGCGCCGAAATGACTGTGCGGAGTAAAGCTGGGCAAAAATTGTGGCATGCACGAAACTGCTAGGCTTGCGTTGCACACACGGTAGCGTAGGATAATGGCAGAATTATTTCAGATGCAACAGACTTGAACTGAGCATCAAGTGATGATGCAAATAGCAACACCGCAATGGCAATTTGGGCGGCACCGACATGGGGGTGCTGGGGCGGCATGCAGGAACGCGCTGGGACGGGGTTTGGAAATCCCGTGCGTGAGGCGGCGTTTAGAGTTCATTCGCCACGCGACGTTATAATTAGCCATCGTATCGATCAAGCGAAGTCGCGTCGCGTCTTCGCTAGGTGTTCACAGTGAAGTGGCGCGATACATAAGATTTTATGCGCAAGTGTTGATCGCTCCGCGTCGATCGCGTCGCGCAGCAATGGTCGTCACGAGAAGGCAAGGTGGTTGCTGGTTTTCTTTAGGGTTTTTTTCATTAACACATTCAAATCTCACAATGAAAACATTAAATGGAGCATACTAAGGACCGCTTGCACTGAAACAAACACGAAAGAACTGCTGCTAATTTCAGAGAAAAATTGCTGTTGCCTGCTCACGCGAGATTGCCTACGCACGCGATTGCGCGTAATCGCCCAGCCTTCGCACAGTGTCTACACCTAAACCCCTACGCGATTTTGCGTCGCACTGACATATACCATCGCATCGCTCCGCGAAAACTCTGTACGCCATCTGAGACTCTCTGAGCTGGGCGCTCACTCTCGTTCTTGGCTCGTCGTATGGGTCTCCGCGCTCGCCATTCACTCGCACACGAGCGCGGCGCGATGCATCCCGCCCCTGGATGGTTGACAAGCGCGTCGCGCACGCCCCGCGCGGTGAAAAGTTTCATATCCTACCGCGCGCTTGCGGCCAGGGTTATGAAAGATGCTCAAGCAGCGTGCCCCCGCACTTCTGACCCAGACTAAGGGCGCCTGAGTGATATAAATCCAAATAATTAGAAGATTCGAGTATTTGAGTATTCGATTCAACCAGATGTTCCAATTTCTGATTTTTTTTGGAATGGTCGTTTCGCTCGGGAATTTCGGTTTTTGCTTTTTTCAAACCTTCGATTCATTCAGAAATTTAAATCATTCGGGTTTCGGAATACTCGGTTTGCTCGAAAAGCTTGAATATTGGATTTTCCGAATAGTAGGCCAATTTTCTGTCACAACATTCAAATTTCCGGCCATTGATAAAACACGTCCAGAAAGTATTCATGATCTATTCGGAAACATTCCGAAAAAAATCTGATTTTCAGTCGAGTATTCGGATATGTTTTCCAAGTATGCATTCGCCTCGGACAGAAGACAGGTTTTCAAAAACAATCGTTCAGTCAAAAAAAGGCCTTGCTCGAATTCATCCACTCAATCCGAAATTTCAAAAACGCGTTGTTCGAGGATTGAATTCATCCGAAAATTCTACAAAAGTCTCGTTGGAATTTATTCGCACATTCGATAATTTTTAAGTGGTTACAATCGAATAACTTATTCATCAGAAATTTTTCAATAGTGACTACCCGCATAATTCATTCATCTGAGGCGTTCTGAGAACGCGATATTTGAATTATTGTCTCACGTAAAACCAATACGACGATTGCCCATGTTTATTAATTAGAGGCAGGGTTTGCGATAAAAATGGTTGTTGTGCTATCCTCATGAGAAAGTAGATCTGACCATCACTAATGTTAACACTTAAGAGACCGCGTGTCCACACTGCGCACCCACGGCTGTTTTGCCCCTCGGACCGCGTGTCCACACTGCGCACCCACGCCATAAAACTTTCAATATTTTCTGAACTTCTAATGCGTGAAGTTCTCCTCAAACACGAATAGGTTCTTCATAATGTAAACTATCTACATTCACAGTGGTCAAGCATTTTGAGTGTTCTTAGTAATTTTACTACCACCTCCGAAAATGGCACTTTTCGATTTTTCGAGCTTCTTTGGTGAGAAAAAAATTGTCCAAACTCTGCTTAAAGGGGTTATTAAGATGATGCTCATCATGTAACTGATGTCCTCTAGTTGATTTTCGGAATAGCAGTGCCACCTATTTGAGATAACTGCAGTAGGCCATCGTTTAAAATTTTGCTGTCTTGACCCCGATGTTCATTCGTGCTGCTGCTGAGGTTCCGGTGTTTAGTTTGCAATTTTCAATGAAATTTCCGTCGATTGTGGTATGTTAGCCATCGTTCATCTTTGTTTCAAGCTTCGCTAAATTACGAGAGGGAAATAACTAGAGGGGGGTGAAAACCTGTGAATAGTTCGATGCTCAAAGTTTCGTTGATACTTCACTACGGGGTGTACTTGGAGGCCTCGAAGAACAATCAAATGATGTTTCTTCAAGATTTCAAAAGCACCGTTGTTGTTGTCTGCCGTTCGTTATCCGTTCACAAACGTTTGGGGTTTTGGTGCGACTTCGCTCAGGTGGTCATTTGAGTGGGGGGGGGATGGTGATTATAAATCTGATTCCCATTTTGAGAGTTTTGATGAAATTTTCATCGGTTACATCGGACAGTTTTGCAGGTTAAAGATTATAAGTCCGCCGAAAGTTCTCCATGAGGTTCAATACGGCATTGCATAGTAGAACTTCGTTCATTTTTCAAATTTTCAATAATTTAGGTTGGCCGCGCATGGCTCAGCTCTGACCACATTCTCTAACATGCAGACAATTTTAGAAGTCGAGAGACAAACGTTCATTTTGTGACCAGCACGCCCAAAAAATTGCGTAAAGTGTTTCAAAGCACCTTGCGCATGCAAAGTTGAAATACCTTCCAAAAACAAGATAAAACAGGCCCGTAAGAAAGCGTTGGATCATTGCTTCATTATGGCCTTACTTCAAATCTCTATTTACTCTCTGTACTCTCAGCTTTAGTGGAAATGAAGTGCTGGTTGTGTAAGTAAGAAAGCCTGCTCCGATCAAAATGGTTCCCAGCGGACCGCGTGTCCACACATGTCACCCACGGAAACGATTAGCCGCGGAGCGCACCGGTCGGCTGTGGAAATTCGCCGTGGAGCAGGCGGTCTCTTAAGTGTTAAAATAAGTGGAAAGTTGTAGAAAAAGCGCTCAGGAACAAGTTATTGATTTGTCCGTCCGCCTTCAAGTTTCGAGATTTCAATAAATGGCTGTTTTGACAACATTTATTTTGCTTCTAAAAAAATTTCTGAGCACCTCTGTGGACCATTGACTATTTTAAGAGCAAAATAAAAGGCGGATAAACATGTATCAATGAAAATCTCGCTAATTGGGGGCCGGCCGACACCGGTAATTAGCCGTCACACCTTGTTGTTGACCGTTTTTACCGCATATTTTCGGGTTTTTTTTCCACTTATATTTACTTTTGTAATAACCAAGTCTACACTCTCATGAAGAGAGCTCAAAAACCGTTTTTATCGCGAACCCTGCCTTCAACTACAGCGTCAATATACTACCCTTCAGAAACTTTCTAACAAATAAATAGGTTCAAAAATACATATATCCTATACTCGATTTAATTGTATTACGTGTGAACATTTGTACAAATATTCGTGCAATTATTCGATTTCGAATTTGAAATGGTTTTCAAGTAATATACTTGTACAAATGAACAACTTTTTTTCTGAAGGGCAGTGTAAGCTGAATTGAGACAAATGTTCAATCAAACGAAATTTTAGCCAATCTGAAAGCAAAGATATTTGGAATTTCCGAAGGAATGGAACACTCGAGAGGCGAAAACTACATATGAAACCTCCGCTAAGTCGAGAAGCAAAGCAGTTAAAAATCCCGACGGAATCGAATATACAAAAAAGGATATTTCAGGATTTCAAATAAATTTAGTGTTTGAAAAATACGCATAATAAAATCCCAAGAGTCAATAAAATCTAAGAATACCTCGAAAATTCCTAAAACACTATTTGAGCATTAAATCCATTCAATACCAGGACTGATTTGCGCGTTATTGCACAAAAACAGGTGTGCTTCACGAGAGACAAAAAAAAACAGAAGCAGGTTCTTCAATTGCGCAACCGGCTGAATAATTCGCCAAGCATCCGGAGAATCGGACGATCAATAGTCACCTGCGATGGGATGTGTTGCCTTGTCAACCTGCTGTGAACCTGCTATCGACAGTTCGATAGCAGGTCGATAACAAGTCCATGTTTTTCTCCCGAAAGAACCTGCTATCGCCGGTTGCTCGAGAAAGAGGTGGGTCAACCTGCTGTCGACATTTGAGTTTGCCTGAGAATGTGTGCTTCTCGGCTGTTGTTCCCGTTCCCCTACTCAGCGCAATGCTATTTCGCAAGAACCAACAGACCCGACACCTGGGTCAGAGAAATCGATAATCAGGGCCTGATCCTCGAATTTGTAATGTGTGCTTCTCGGCTGTTGTTCCCGTTCCCCTACTCAGCGCAATGCTATTTCGCAAGAACCAGCAGACACGACACCTCGGTCAGAGAAATCGATAATCAGGGCCTGATCCTCGAATTTATAATGTGTGCTTCTCGGCTGTTGTTCCCGTTCCCCTACTCAGCGCAATGCTATTTCGCAAGAACCAACAGACACGGCACCCCGGTCAGAGAAATCGATAATCTCAGGTTGTACCCCGAGATATCGGTCGCCAACACACGAAAGATCAGTCACGAAGACTGCTCCTCCTTGTTTGGAGACTTTCTCTGCCCTTTATAATCTCGGCAGGATCGCGCCTAACCGGTTTTTCCGGTATTCAGGCGGTAGCTTCTTCTCTCCTATGGTTCGGCCCCTATGTCGGGTAGTGTGGGCCGTGACGTGTGTTGTCTAGGGGTGTTCGACACTGAATAACCAGAGAGTTTATTAGAAGAACCGCACGCGCGGTGTCCAGACGAGAAGAATAATAATGAGTATGAGACTGAGCGCGTTATATAGGGGGAATTGGCGCCCGATTCAAATAACTATCGTAAAAGGGTTTCACGCGGGTGGATGCTGCTTCAGAGATTTCGAAAAGATGACAAATAAAAATGAGTCATAGGGAAGACAACGGATCAAGAGGTGAGTACATATATCGTCTATGCATTGTCTTCCTTCTTTACAAAAGCAGTTCAGACCATCAGCCTTCCGCCTCCAATTTTGCGCTTCGAAACTAACTGTTTGTCTTTCTGCAAATCCTGCCAGTAGTGAGGTCTCCCACCTGAGTCATCCAAACTCCATTTTTCTCGTCAGGAAATACGACCCGAATTGCAGAAGTAGTAACTTTTCAATCATCCCGACCAATGCTGAGGCAACCTACCTCTTTCCATTTCGTGGCCATGTTGTTGCGAGCGAAGCGGGGGGTAAGCGTTATGGCCGAATGGGCGGGGCAGGGGTTCTTCAAGTATCTATTGATTTAGTTGCACGATCTTCCCACCTTCGAGACAATCCTTTTGCTGGGGGTGCGTGCATCGTGGGCGTCCACCTGAGCCTGCTCAGCAGCATAAAGCTTCACTCCCTCGGCATCATTCGGAACATTAGTGGGTAATGTCGCTATGTCACCAGGTGACAAACTTACACCTAACTTGAAACGGGAAAATTCGTGATATTAAAAGAATTGGGGTGGGCCTATAATTTTGCACCGCTTGAGAGGTGCGGGGTTTTTTTTACAAAACAATAAGTACTTTTCAATCAGCGAACCGATTCTTTTGAAACCTGTCCAAGAGTTTTGAGCGCTTAGTCCAGTGGTAATGTTTTCGCATAGCGAAGTCGAAGGCTTGCCCGCGTGGATGCGAAAATCATTGTGGACCTATACCTTTGCACCGCATTGTGGTAGCCTTGTTTGCCGAAAGCAAGGAAACACTGACTTGAACATTCGCTTGCGCTCATGATGAAGGAATTCTTTCAGCCAGTCACTGTGCAACCTGAAGATATAACGGCCCAGGAGAGGCGTGTTCTGGATGCTAGAAAGAGGCTTCAGGAAGTGATGAAACATTTTGGATGATCTCAGCGATTTACCATTTCTTAAATGGTAAATTTGTAGAAAGAACAGTCGTTGACTTCTAAAAATGTCTTTCTGATTATGGTGGTATGGTGTGGCTCTTTTCATTTATATTTATTTATATTATTTGTATTTGTATGCATCTTTTTCAACACTTCTACATTCATCTGACTTATTTTGCTTGCTATGTTCGTGCCAATTTAATAAACTGTATACATTCCTTGTTTCTAACCAAAGTTTATGGACCAATCTGACTTACACGGATTTGAGCGCAGTTATAATCAAAATTTTGTCATTTCACAATGTTAATATGTTATGGTTTCTCTTTTCCCCGTTCAGGTGACTGAGGGAGTTCAGTGCAGCATGCGTTATCAGTTCTTGCTGAAAAAAACAGAGGCGCCGTACTGGACGTTCGTGGTGTTCTAACAATAGAAGAACGTCCAAATCCTAAATAAATAAATCCTAGTATCGCAAGGGTAGGCTTATGCGAATTTTTATACAGACGGGACCTGAAGGAGCGAATGCCGTTGGGGTTTGGATGTAATCAGTATTTCGCTTCTGATTAAAAGACATCCACGAGGAACAAACATTTCAATGTTTTTCATCACAGATACTCAACCTTTGGGTCCTAGGGAAAGTAGGGAGGAAATAACGGTGGACAACGACCAGGAAGCGGGTGGAAATCACATGGATCAGTCGACCGAATAGATCAGCCCGCCCACAAAATGGAAGAGTTGTCCTGTCAAAGGTGCAATTTCGGTATACCAAGTAAACCTTGTTTCGGGAGATCCTAATATCCAAACATACGCATTAAAAGCATCCGATTTTTTTTGTAGAAGAAACAAAAAAGTTGCTTGAGATGTTGAGGGCGCAAAACCATTCCCGACTTCACGAATAGTTGCTGCACCAATCACACAAAAAAGCGTGCAATGCGAGGATAAAATGCTTTACGGGGTTTCCAGAATGGCTCCGAAAATTTCGGGGTCTTTGTGGGGCCTTTTCGCTATCATCTCCAACTCCGTGGGCCACAAATATCAAAAATTAGTAATGGCTCCATGACGAATACTGCTATTAACTACCTGAGGGGAAGACTTCGTAATTTCAGAAAGGACCTAATTCGTTTAGAAGACCACTCGTCTACGCTCCCTTATGCGAGCCTTGTGGTGTCACGTAACTCGGCAGTGTTGCAGCGGGCAGCAGCCGTCGGCGCCAATAATTCTCCGATGCTCCACCCTGTCCGAAGTGCTATCAAGCCGTCAACAGATTACTGTGTTAAGTAGTCTTTTATGAGCCGACAGCTGCCGAGACAGTGTGCACGGTGCGTAGCGTTCCGACACGCTATCACCTTGTCAGTAACGATCAAAGGAGACCGCTGATAGACGAACGGGGCTGGCTCAGTCGTCGTTGCCGTGTTTGATCACCTCAAATGTTTTCTTCACCTCTCACCACCACTGCATGGCGTTCTTACATTTTGCTGGTGTACTGTAGGCCGGCCTCTACGCATTTCTGATTTTCTCATTCCGCATAACATATTGGGCTTTGCGACAGCTTTTTAGTGCTCTGGTGCTTCTCCGGAATAATTTTTTTGTGAGAAAATTAAATTTCGTTAGCCGAGGAGATTTTCGTTTGAAAGCATGCTTTTCTCTTGCTGGCAGACTAGACTTGAGTTGATACTCCAAAATTTACGACCTGTTCAAGGCCTGGAAACGGGGAGGCATAGGAGCATTGCAAGCTTGAACAATTTGAAAAATTAAGGTTACACTGCTACAAGAATTACTGGGCTGGATCACAAGGGCTTACTTTGTGCTTTCCCAAATGTTTATTACCAACCCCATAGCGATTATGCACTGCCTTCAGATCTGATAGAATTTCCTGTGAACCTTCCGCGAATCTGCCAAGTCGTAGACCATCAGGCGAAGGCACCCGGAAGACTCAAGGCACTGACGCGGCACGTTTACGGCGCCATAAATCTAGCGCGAAGCTGGTTCTCGGCACCGCCAATCTACTGCTGAACGGTTCATGGCAGGATCACAGCAGCTTCACGATGCCGATAGCCTTCCGAGGATCATTCCAAAAAATATTTTCGAGTTTCTTCAAGTTTACCTCGTCTTCCCCAACCCTTCTTTCTCTTCCCTTTTCTCTTAGAGAATTCTTTCGCTAGGCCAGCGCTCTCCGAATTATGCACGGGAGAGTCACTAGCCTATTATACTATCGTTCTCCGATTCAAACTCCGGTCCGCAATCGCGGACTATGGCTGTTGCATCATGCGACACGTGATAATCGTGCTGGGAGAAGGGTGAATCGTGCAGGGACCAAGTGGTGCCATCGCGGTTCTCACTTGTCGCATGGTGCAATAGCCGTAGTCTGCAAATGCGGACCGGAATTTGGCCTAGAGAACGATAGTACTTGGGCAGCGGTAGGGATTCGTGCATCCTATTTAGCGCGGGCTTCCCAGGTCGTTAAACGCGTTGAGCAGATTCGCAGCAGGGCCCAAGCGCAGCTAGTTTCGAAACTGAAGGACGAAAAACCGAGGAGTCCGCGGTAGGCTCGAGGCTTGCTTCACGTTGTCGGTAGGTTTGCGGCAACGGGTATCAGAGTTATAATCTAACAAAACTTGAATGGACCTCATCCTCCATGGGCGAATGTTTAGTTCACCCGCGAACATCTCCATTTCAGGTAACACCTATGCAAAACTCGCCTTCATTGGATTGGGTTCTAAATATGCTAACCAACCTAGTGGAGTGGCTATTCTGCTCCCCACAACGAGGACCACATCTGTTGTTTTATGAGGGAAGCACCAAAATCAGTTTCATCGCAAGCTCCCACGTCCGCTGCTCGCGTGTGCTCTTATGAGATAGGATCGAAAACCTATTGACGATTATTTCAAGAAGTAAGAGAAGGACAGATGGGGAAATCACATTCAAGGTGAATGCTGCATTGACCCCTGGGTAATGAAACATTTTTGAGAGGGTAGGATTTCAAAGATATTCTTAATTCCTCTGATTTTCACGGCGCTCGCAATCGGATGTATAGGTGACGGAAAAAAGCGAAAATTCAATTTTATGGCGCTCTTTTAACCAAATTTTACTCAGACCTCCCATTTCAACGGGCTCTCGACATGAAACGTCAAAAAATAGTCGATTTTAACCCATCGTGACCCGATTCCGACTGATAATTCCGAGAGGTCGAAAACAAGGAAATAGGCTGAGCAAGTACACATACTGTGCTTCTCTGGGCCAAATTCCGGTCTGCAATTGCGTCTCTACACGCTTTGCGGCCGCGCGCTTTCGAGTCGGAAGAGTTTCCAGAGCTGCAGCCGCCGATCTGTTGACTCTAGGTGGGTTTTAGAAACTGGAAACTAAACAAAATTGGAGGAAACTGTATAAAAAACCATATCTAGTCGGATTTGGCGCTGGAAACTAGACTGACTCGAGCGCGTGCCGCCGCAAAGCGTGCTGAGACGCAATTGCGGACCGGAATTTGGCCCAGAGAAGCACAGTACGCGGTTAATCAACTTGATTTGTTCTACAAGGCCCGAAAAATAGAGGAAATCAACGTAAAGAAGATCTTCGAACACCAAAACAATGCACTTTCGACCTTGCGTGAATATCAAGTTAATTTCACCGAAGCCTTTTTACCGACGTGTTACCGTCCTTTCCTTCCCTGTACATGTTTCGGACCTCGTAACTAAATGGTCCAAGCTGTACGCAAAGTGGAAACCAGCTCTACCGAGGGCACAGGCTTATGTCGAATTTTCCTCACTGATGTCTATTAGACGGGTGATCAAACACTCGAGTACTCTAATTAACTTTTCTCCTCTACATGGATTCTGACGGCAGTGGGAAATGAATGAGTGAGGCAACACTAAATGCGAGGAGGGTTCCAAGCTAGCTGTCTCAGCGGTGAAGAGGCGAGCTCAGAACTCGTCCGTTCTTCTGTAAAAGAGTCAGAGGGAAATAAATGACTTTAATGCTCAACGAGCATTGAAGCAAACTTTTGAGCTTACGGGGAGAATCGGTTTGGGCAATCGAAAACAACTTGGAATGACGCTGCGTAATATATAGAGGCCTTTTGCGGAATACAGTCTAGCGAATGGACGACACGCGATCATTTGCGGCGAGCCGTGCTCGTTCTCGGCCTCAAGACAGCACACTTTCCGCGGCACCACTAGCCGACGTCCCGTAACCCCTCCCGTGGAAGGCCAACAGATCGGCCGCAGGCAGTCAGCAGCGCCGTTTCGTTGGCTGCCCGTACACGGTGAACAAACACTCTGCGGCCCTTCTGCCACCGCCTTACGGCTCATCTGATGGCGGACAGAAGACAATTCAAAAGCTCTTATCGGCAATTTTCACAAACACCCCTTCAGTAAAGGCCTATTGAAACAAAGTGTGGAAAATCCGCTTCTGGGAACTTCATCTCAAAATGCTTTTGACAAGTAAGGAGTAGCTTACACCGGTATGCTTTCTGCACTCACTGGCTCCTGCAGCATTTTTATTCGCTCGCAGATGCCATCAACGGACTCACCTGCCCAAAAGCAGCGTCGCACACAGCGAGGGTTTTGGAAAGAGTCTCAGCACAGCGTTCTTTGCTCAGCAATTGTTCAGTGGGTCCACTCTAGTGAGTGGTGCAATTGTGGTGAGCGCGAAGCGCAAAAGAGGCCATCCGCGGCCTCACCTGGGGTGGTAGTAATCCTGTCTTTTAACACGAGTCAACCACGCGCCCTTGACTGTCGGTTGACTACAAATCAGCCACACCTTAGCCGCGAATTAACCACCTCTGTAACATATATCAGCTTTATATTTCAATGTTACGCATCTGTCGCCTAGAGCTGCACGGTTACTACGTGCGAAAATCGATGAAAGCATCCGCGGCCTCTTTTAAACCTTGAATTCATAACGATTCGCTGAGGGTTTTCTTGATCACCGGAACGATTTGATCCCCTGGATCATTATATTGGCAGGGCAACATATGGAGAGTTGGAAATTGGAGGAGACAATGGAATTTTCTTGATTTAGAGGCAATTAAAAGAAAAAAGGACATCAACTAGTACATTTTCTTGCAGCGGCTTCCTTGTACTATATTATCTGTATAGGACATGATCAATAAACACCACATATAGCTAAACTACATCTTTTCACTCATTTTTATGTTATAAACAACAAACTGGTAAAGCAATTTTCATGTTCACATTGGTATCCTTTGTTTCTACGTAATGCGAGAAAAAGAAATTTCAAAAGTGTGCGTTTTAGAGAAAACAAAGCTATCAAACGAGTTATGTTAACCGCTCCCAAAAAGACCTCCACAGGACTTTTTGTAAAGCCGTTCTTTGTCTCTCCACTGCAGGCGTATTTCTCACCGTCTGCCAAAAGATCTTCTCAGAAAAATGAAAACATATTACATGTAATATAAAAGGCCTGATTTAATATACATGTAATATAAATTGCCTAATGTATATTACTTGCAATTTATCTCGACCGCTGTATGTTACATGTAATATATCGGTCCCTCGCTCGCAGGCCGAATGTCACACGTAATATGTTTTTGATGGTGAAAACATAATACTTGTAACATAAGAGACAATTACAATATACTTGTAATACATCTCCGTCAATGTAAGTTGCATGTGAATTATCTCTACTCAAGTAAATTGCATGTAAAATAAGTGTAACATAATTCAAATATCTCCAGCAACTGAGGGCCCATGCTGAACACCTGCAAACCTGCACAGCATACGGGCCGCCTCATACCTTACCGATTAGCGCAGGCCCATGGGATTGACATTTGACAGGGTGGTCACTCGCCCTGGCCGAGTCGTTGATCTCTCACTCCTCATGATTCGTGTTAATCGTGAGGGAGGACTAAAGGGAGCGACAAGCAACATTTTTGAAGCAAGCTTAAGCCCAATGCGTCTTGTATGAAGCTGCGGGATCCAAGCTTGCTGCTTCAATCATGAAGCAGCGAGCTTTAAGCTCCTGGGATGTCCAAGAGAGCTTAAAGCTTGCTGATTCGTACCTTAAGCAGTAGCCTGCAACCCGCAGCTCCAACCCTCGGAGCATCGAGCTTCAACTTGCAGCTCTAGTTAAGTTACATGAAATATAAGTGTATGTTACATGTAATATAAGTGTAGGTTACATGCGATATAAAGGTAATATACTTGAATGTCTCAAGTATCTTACACTTTATATTACAAGTAACATGTTTTTATTTTTCTGAGGTGGTCACTCGCCCTGGCCGAGTCTTTGATCTCTCGCTCCTCATGATCCGTTTAAATCGTGTGGAGGATTAGAGGGAGCGACATGCATTTTTTGAGCAAGCTTAAGCCCACTGCTTCTTGTATGAAGCTGTGGGATCCAAGCTTGCTGCTTCAGTCATGAAGCAGCGAGCTTTAAGCTCCTGGGATGTCCAAGAGAGCTTAAAGCTTGCTGATTCGTACCTGAAGCAGTAGCCTGGAACTTGCAGCTCCAACCCTTAAAGTATCGAGCTTCAACTTGCAGCTCTAATTAAGCTACATGAAATATAAATGTATGTTACATGTAATATAAGTGTATGTTACATGTAGTATAAGTGTAGGCTACATGCGATATAAAGGTTATATACTTGAATGTCTCAAGTATCTTACACTTTATATTACATGTAACATGTTTTCATTTTTCTGAGTTCAACCCCTGGTCTCAAATGTTCGCCGCAGAGTGATACAGCATTCAAAAACTGCTCAGTGACTACACGTTTTCTCATTTCAAAACAGGAGGGGCGGTTTCTAAGCTAAGCTTTCGTATTCCCCCACTGCTAATCTAAAGAGTAAGCCACTTTTGTTAGTAATGGTGAACAATCGACCTCTCTGACACCTTATTTGCTGCCAAACGAGCTTGCGATCTGCTACCCACTAACCGCGTGATAACCATCCGCTTAGCGGCGGTTAACTCGCTGCCACCATGCAGATTACTACCACCCCTGATTTGGTTTTAAACTGCACGTGCGCAAACCCACGATACCGAAATCGACGTTCTGAGAGAACTTGGAGAAGTGGTTCTTTTTCCATTGAAAAAAACATAAAATTTAGGGTAAACACCCAAAAATGGTTTTTAATGGTTTACTAGTTTTCGAGGAAAATTGAATAACCCGCCAAGTTATGATGTTAAACTCCTTTTTTTTCAGTTGGCTGGTACACTTATAATCGAGCTAGGAAGCTCATTTTTGGACAGGAGGCTGGAAATGTATGCAGGTCGCTCCTATTAAAATTTGGAGTTGAAAGCTTAATTCTTGCGGAACCTCAAAATTGAGGTCGAAGATAGGCAAAAACAAGTAAACATGTTTATACAAACCAGCCGACGCTCACTTATCCTTAAAAATGAACTAGTGAAAATCAACACAGTTACTGATAGGCTTCTTAACAAGATTGTGCCCTGTTCGAGACGATTTTGGTTTCGAGCTGTACGAATTCGACGAGACCTTGGAAGTATTTTTCGGACTGCCGTTTGGTGTGAGTAGGATTCCAAGAGCGCGCAGGATGCCGTAGAAGGCGTACGGGAACACGGTGAGAGTGGCACCACGCCGTAGAAAGTGTGTGGGACCCATATGGGAGTGGCAAAACGCCGTAGAAAGTGTGTGGGACCCCTTTGGGAGTGCGTCGGACGCCATAGAAAGTGTGTGGGACCCATATGGGAGTGCGCCGTACGCCGTAGAAAGTGTGTGGGACCCATATGAAAGTGCGCCGGACGCCGTAGAAAGTGTGTGGGACCCATATGGGAGTGCGCCGTACGCCGTAGAAAGTGTGTGGGACCCATATGGAAGTGCGCCGGACGCCGTAGAAAGTGTGCGGGACCCATATGGGAGTGCGCCGGACGCCGTAGAAAGTGTGTGGGACCCATATGGGAGTGCGCCGCACGCCGTAGGAAGTGTGTGGGACCCATATGGGAATGCGCAGGACGCCGTAGAAAGTGTGTGGGACCCATATGGGAGTGCGCCGGACGCCGTAGAAAGTGTATGGGACCCATATGGGAATGCGCAGGACGCCGTAGAAATTGTGCGGGACCCATATGGGAGTGCGCCGGACGCCGTAGAAAGTGTGTTGGACCCATATGGGAATGCGCAGGACGCCGTAGAAATTGTGCGGGACCCATATGGGAGTGCGCCGGACGCCGTAGAAAGTGCGCGGAACCCAAGTAGAAGTGCGCCGGACGCCGTAGAAAGTGTGTGGGACCCATATGGGAGTGCGCCGGACGCCGTAGAAAGTGTGTGGGACCCATATGGGAGTGCGCCGGACGCCGTAGAAAGTGTGTGGGCCCCATATGAGAATGCGACGGACGCCGTAGAAAGTGTGCGGGACCCAAATGAGAGTGCGCCGGACGCCGTAGAAAGTGTGTGGGACCCATATGGGAGTGCGCCGGACGCCGTAGAAAGTATGTGGGACCCATATGGGAATGCGCAGGAGGCCGTAGAAATTGTGCGGGACCCATATGGGAGTGCGCCGGACGCCGTAGAAAGTGCGCGGAACCCAAGTGGAAGTGCGCATGACGCTGCAGACAGTGTGTGGGACCCATATGGGAAAGCGCCGGACGCCGTAGAAAGTGTGTGAGACCCATATGGGAGTGCGCCGGACGCCGTAGAAAGTGTGAGGGACCCATATGGGAAAGCGCATGACGCTGCAGAAAGTGTGTGGGACCCATATGGGAAAGCGCATGACGCTGCAGAAAGTGTGTGGGACCCATATGGGAGTGCGCCGGACGCCGTAGAAAGTGCGCGGAACCCAAGTGGAAGTGCGCCAGACGCCGTATAAAGTGCGCGGAACCCAAGTAGAAGTGCGCCGGACGCCGTAGAAAGTGTGTGAGACCCATATGGGAAAGCGCCGGACCCCGTAGAAAGTGTGTGGGACCCATATAGGAGTGCGCCGGACGCCGTAGAAAGTGTGTGGGACCCATATGGGAATGCGCAGGACGCCTTAGAAATTGTGCGGGACCCATATGGGAGTGCGCCGGACGCCGTAGGAAGTGCGCGAAACCCAAGTGGAAGTGCACATGACGCTGCAGAAAGCGTGTGGGATACAAGTGGGAATGCGTCGGACGCTATAGAAAGTGGGCGGGACCCAAGTGGGAGTGCGCAGGACGCTTAGATAAGTGCATGGGACCCCACTGAAAGTGTGGAGATCGCTTCAGAAAGGCACAATCCAACTTCAGGGGTGAAGTTTGGTATTTTTAGTCCGCCCACCGTGGATGTTATTTGGGGCGCTGAACACAATTATGAAGTCCTTTTTCAAGTTCCCAGTAGATTACGGAAGATAAAGACCGAAAGATCATAAACCACCTTTTTGCTTTTTTTCTCAAAGGGAACCTTTGCTAAAATAAAATGAAATTTGTAACTGTATTGCTTCGCTACAAAAGGGTTATGATTTGCCACATTTCGCACGAGGGAACGCCAAAAAGTGAGTCAAATGATGGACCATTGATTTTGCCGTGCATTTGTTTAATAGACAGTGAAAATTGAGAGTAGCATTGAACAAACAAATCACACCCGTATTTTCTCCAATCAAGCTAATATTTACAAATTAGCTATGCAAAGCTGAGAATCAAGTTGTGGCGTTCACCAAAAATTCAGAAACGCATAATTTCGAACAATATGGATTTCTTCATGTCTATATATTCGCTGGCGGATAAGTAATGAACCACATTCGTACGAGAAACATTATTTAATGATTTTGAAAATAATTGCAGTCACACAAAAAGATGGGTGCTCAGTAAGACGGGTGTGACTCGGTTCTCCTATGCTACTCTCAATTTTCGCTGTTTATTAAACAATTGCAAGGCCAAATCAGTGGTCCATCATTTCACTCACTTTTTGGCGTTCCCTCGTGCCAAATGTGCCAAATCATAACCCTTTTGTAGCGAAGCAATACAGTTACAAATAATGATATTGACGTGGGAATCGATGAGTGAGTGTTCGATGACCCCCAGGAATAGCCGACTACCCGCCGACACCCCGCGGGAAGAAGGGGAAACCTCTCTGTCCGCGGGAAAAGGGCCACTCTGCAACGCCCACAAAATTGGAGCCGCGCGAACTCGACTATAGTCGACTTGGCCGATGGGAAGTGGGCTATGTTTGGTGTGTAGGCACCGCCGGTCAGCTGGGTTTCGATCGCGAATCACGATTGACCGCCGCGGCCCAGTACATTCCTCAGATATTTGTGGGAAAATTCCCGAGGACAATAGACCTGCTTTGATCGTTATCACTCGGTCGAGGGGAGAGGAGCGAGACGCTCCCCCCGGAGGGGGACGTCTCGCCCCTCTTCCCTCGAATTATACACAACGATAAGGCCTTCAAACAGTCGACTCGAGGGGAGAAGAAGGGAAGTTTGCTTCACGGTTGTTCCCATCGCCTCCCCCCCCGAGCATGATGAACGAGAAAACAAAGCCGCAGCGTATAAGGTGATGCAGACTAGCTAGTCTCGAGGTGGTCTCGCACTTCGCAAGTTGAAGAGGCAGATTTGCCACTCAAGGACTGTGTAAGGTATCTCTGTCCGGATTTCAGAGGACATAACAAGCTTCTCTGTAACCTCTTGACAAAGGTTAATATTTTTGGCCCTAATCCTGCTTTCGAAGAGCAGGAAACTGTTGGAGCCAGCGAGTTCCGGCAAGCTCACTTTTGATAAATCAATGACCAGTGGGTGTTCTCAGATACAGACAGCACACTTCCCGCGGTACCACTAGCCGACGTCCCGTAACCCCTCCTGCGGGAAGCCAATATTTCGGTTGCGACAGCGCCGTTTCGTTGACTGCCCGTACACTGTGAACAAGCACCCTGCGGCCCTCCTGCCATCGCCTTACGGCTAAACTGAAGACTGACGGAAGACAGTCCGTTTGCGGCACACTTGAAAATCGCCCTCTAGATAAAGGTCTGTCGTAACAAAATTTCAGAAATCCCCTTCTGGGCTCTTCATCTTGAAGTGCTTCTGACAAGTAAGGAGTAAGCTTGGGCAGGGATGCTCACTACACGCTTTGGCTCTTGCAGTCTTTTCATTCGCAGATGCCATCAACAGACAATGGCTCACCTGCCCAAAGTCAGCGTCGCATACAGCGAGGGTTTCGGAAAGAGTCTCAACACAGCGTTCTCTGCTCAGTAATCGTTCACTGGCTCCACTCTAGTGGGTGGTGCAATGATGATATAAGAGTAGGAATCGATGAATGAGTGTTCGATGACCCCCAGGAATAGCCGACTGCCCGCCGACACTCTGCGGTAAGACGGGAAAACCTCTCTCTCCTCGGGAAGTGGTGCGCTGTGCCACGCCCACAAAATTGGGGCCGCGCGAAGTCGACTAGCACGATTTGGCCGGCGGGAAGTGGGCTGATTTTATCTGAGTTGGGTTGCGACAGCCTGGGAAGACTGGCGATCGGGAGAACAAGGGAAGACCTGCTGTACGGAGGTCTCCTCCGTCTCCCCTCGATTCGGGGGTACTTCCTCAGTTCTGCTGTAGTTCTCGGGAACTTCCCCACGAAGCTCTGAGTTCAGTAGAGTAAAATTGCCGAGACGACAATGTGTAGTTAAAGGCAGTGTTCACGAAGAAAAAGTTGCACGTTTTTTTTTGGCTAAAACGTAAGCTTCGGGTCCCCTAAGAAGATTAAAACGGAAGTGCGACGAAAAACGGCCGGTAAGTGGGTGAAAATCTCGTGGTCCAGCCAACCCATTGGGCCACTCCTCCCACTTCTCATAAAAGTTGCCCTGAATTCGTGGTTAGATGCGCGATGATTTCCGATCAAAAGCCCCGTTCTTCCCTTCATTCTCAACTTCTCTCTTTACTCAGGTCAGCTCGCACACACCGGCTGCAAAACACGGGAGTTACAAGCCTCGGACAACTCGTCCACAATGCTTCCCTTGCTGAATATCGAGGGGCCATAACTCCGTTTCCAGGGGAACTTGTACGATTCCAGGGACATAATTGAAATCAGCATGGGACCGTTTTCAAGATAGGCGGAAAAACAGAAAAACGACTTTTATCGTGAACACTGCCTTTAAGACGTATGCTACATTATATCTTCTCTAAGTTTCCACCTCCACCTGCAATTCTTCTGACTTGTCGTTTCGGATTTTCTTCCTATTTATTTTTAAGTTTAGGAAGATCTGTCGTGAAAATCTTTGGACTCCAAATAAAGACTTTTTGAAGAGTTTCCTCCGGAGAGTCTTCTGCAAATTCGATGCTCTTTAATAGTGATAACTGTTCTTGCAGCTTGTTGCCTGAGTTTTCATGACACATGGAAGGTATTGTGAAATTTGTTGTGAAATGTGTTCTTTCTTCCAGATGAATAACACGTTCAAGTTCTTCCGTCCGTGGGAGGACGCTTCACCTTCTACACTACCCGTCGCCCCTATACTAATCTATCAGTTACCTCCCAGTCCACCCGACTTCCTCGTATCCTCTCCCAGCTCATCCAGCTCATCTGAAGCTTCATATG
This sequence comes from Aplectana chamaeleonis, assembly GCA_029168955.1. Taxonomy (NCBI): domain Eukaryota; kingdom Metazoa; phylum Nematoda; class Chromadorea; order Rhabditida; family Cosmocercidae; genus Aplectana; species Aplectana chamaeleonis. Next base: position 190,298 of record JAPDOI010000223.1, on the reverse strand, counting down.
GTATTCAAACACCAGCGAAACGCCAGTGCATACGATGCTCCTGTCCGTTCTGCCTTTTAAGGTGAGTTTCTTAATGGCAAATAAATTGATCAATGAAAAGTTCATCTAGAGTTTCGGCCAGTATAGTTACAATGCGAAAGAACAGTTTTTCTAGGTTGTCCTAATGAGCTCTTGAGCCTGATGTAGCGCATATTCAGATGAAATCGAAAGAAAAAACACTTTACGATTTCTGAACATAGAGATGAGAGATTAAGAGTTATCAAAATTCATTCTGTATCCTGTGCAAGCATCCAAATTCCCATCACCCATAGCCGACCCACACTCCGCCCACGTCTTATAAAAGTTGTCCTGCACTCGTTTCACCAGAGGAACAGGCACCGAATTTTCGAATATTCTTTGTCGTGAAAGATTCTAACATCCCAGCATGTGCAGTGGCCTTTTTGTAGAAAAGAATTTTCGGTACCTGAAACAGAAAGCAAAGCCACTTTCCTAAGAATTTTGAAGTGCAAAACCATTTCCGACGTTAGGTGTGACGCTTTGTCCGCAGCTACCCAAACGGGCGCAATTGAATATCTCAGAGGTTTCGTTAAGCAGTTTTTCTCCGGTATTTTTGAGTTTTGTGGGGACTCTTTGCTATTAATCTCTTCTTCGTAATCTTACCTACACGAAAACATCGAAAAGTAGACCACGGTTTTTTATCGTGAAACTTCCTTCAATAAGGAGCAGCAGACACGATCAAAATTAACGTCGATTTAATGACATAAATAGAAGATTTTGAGGTGGTAGTACGGAAGACTAACGAAAAAAACGAAAACTGCATGCAATTAGAGGGTGAAAGGTTGTTTTTGTCATGAGATGGAAGTGAACCAGTTACTCCGCAGCATGCCCGCGTGGTTCGGACAGCGATTATTAACGGAAAAGGGGCTCAACTAGCTAAGCCGATAGACTCTCACAGCCTGTACAAGAACGCTCACCTCGTTGGAAGTAAAGAAAACCAGCCAAAATAACCGTATTCGAGCGATCAATCTGGACGAGTTTGTATTGGGGGTGGGGGGTTGCCGAAGCTTATGGGCGGAGTTGTCGAGATTCTTCGACTTGAAATTGCTCAAATTTAGTAGTTTTGAGTGATTTTGACGCTTTCGACGGCGTGAGCATTCTACTAGGGGCCATGCATACCCCAGTATTTCAAAAACTTTTTCAAGCGTGTCTGCTGCCTTCAAAGGCAGCGTTCACGGTAATCATCTTCGGTGAGTTTCCACTGTAAAATGATAGGCGAAGAGGAATTCGCATCGAAGGAATGGCAGAGGATTGGCTGCAAACAAGTGTTTTGAAGTCTCTGAAGCGCCTCTTGCTCCCTTTTCAACCCCTCGAAGTGAGTAAATGAAAACTCGAGTGTGGTAACAGTAAATAATCAAATCAAGGAAATGCTGCTACTTGAGCTTCAACGCTTTATTGCATTGATTGGTATCATTCTCATATAGCGGTCAACATTTCCACCTGCAGAAGTCTACGTAAGCTAGGGTGGCCTTGTTCTAGCACAAAAAGAAGGCTCTTAAAGGCAGGGTTTGCGATAAAAACGACTTTCGAGTTCTCTTCATGAGAATGTAGATTTGGTCGTCACAAAAGTAAAAATAAGTGAAAGAACCGGAAAATTTGCGGAGAAAACGCTCAAAAACAAGGTATAACGGCTAATTACCGGTATCGGCCGGCCCCCTAATTAACGCGATTTTCATTAATGTTTGTTTATCCGCCATTTACTTTGCTCTTAAAGTAGTCAGTTGTCTCCAGAAGTGCTCAGAAATTACATTAAAAGTAAAATAAAGCTTGACAAAACAGGCATCTATAGAAATCTCGATAGTTGGGGGCGGGAGGACTCCTAGCAATAACTTGTTCCTCAGCGTTTTTTCTCCAACTTCTCGCTTATTTTCAGTTTTGTGATGGCCAGATCTACCTTTTTATGAGGATAGCACAACAACCGATTTTATTGAGAACCCTGCCTTCAAGGAGTTCCTTGCTATATATGACATCAGACCTTCCGTATACCGTAAATAACTCAGAAGTGAATTCTATCGTGATCACTGTCTTTAACACTTCATCGCGTCGCTGGTTTCCGGAAGTAAAACCTGGCCTAGCAGCATTCGAAGAACTAAAAGTCACAGCAAAACTCAAAAAGACCATCTGTTCTCAGTTTTCTTAACAGTAAGTGTGGTATTAATTAATTAATGAAGAGCAGATGTGTGTATTGTTAAGGAGGCTTGGCGGAGTGCATTGTGAGAATCCTGTTCATGTATGCAACATACCGAATTGCGGAAAAACCTACAAGAAGACGAGTCATCTGAAAGCTCACCTGAGGTATTGCACTTGTAGCTTGCTCAGAACCCACTGGCATGAGCTGTTTTCTTCAGTTGCTGTAGACTGTTTATAAGGGTGTGAAGCTATACATAGTATGTATGTATTGTAAAGCGCTCTCTTCAGATCTCACGTTGGCTCCAGACCGTTCGAATGTCATTGGTGGCAATGTGGCAAGACGTTTTCACGCTCTGATCAGCTCCAGGTAGTAAATGGGACCTCTTTACTGGGTGAAATCCTGACAAATGACAATTTATAGAAGTTTTCGTGCATTGCCAGAAAATTATAGGGAAGTCAGCGTGCGCAACGTAGGAAAATGAATCTCTCATTAACCCATTCACGACCGCGCCTAATTTTGGATGACTGCACGTTCGGACCGCGTGTAATATTGCGTTACCATATAAAGTGTGTCCGAATGAGAATGGCGGCCCATGCGGTCGGATTGCTTTGCAGGCGGCCGTCGCGTTCGCCGCTCTCGGACGAGAATGCGAAACGTCCCTCACAGCCATCGACTACGAACGGGGCCTGCACCGGCTGGCAGCAAACACTGCGCCGATGAATCAGCTCTGCAGCAGGGGGAGAGGGGATGGCCGTCATTTGAATCCAACTCGTCCGAGAGCGGCGCATGCGACGGCTGCCTGCCAAGTACGCCGGCCGCATGGGGCGCCATTCTCATTCGGACACACTTCACCGTGTCCCACTAAATTTTCCGTTCATGAAAGTCTTTCTTCCGAAGAGAAAAAATTGCTTGAAATCACAGCAGGGTCAAGTGGGAATATTATTTCGCCAGCACTTCTCCAGTTATCTTCACTTACAAGGGTTACCTTCAATTCGATTCACGGATCAGGTATCTGTTTTCAATTTTCGTATGGCTTAGATTTCGTTATGATGGGCGTGAAAGTTTATAACTTAAAAATCGGTATTCTAGGGTCACAATCGGGATTGTAATAGTAGTGCCACGTTTCCAGTCGAAAAGATCATGGCTGCAGCTATGATTTCCCTCTTGGAAAGCTAAGAAATGGCAACGGAAGAAGAAAGAGCTCATAGTTTTCCTGGGAAATTGTTTTTGCAGCCGTTTTTTCTATTTGAGTCTGCACTACTTGCACAAAAACTCGAATACTGTTCTATAGTGGAGGTACAGACGGACCACGAAATCTGTAGTGGAGTCTAGGATAGGTTCATACATTCATCATAAATAAGTTTAAAAAATCATTCTTACGGAAGAGAAATCAATTTTTTAAAAGAGTGTCTCACCGGTGGGACACGCGATGGGTTAAAGGCAGAAAACAGGCAGAAAACCGTGTATTATTTTTTCATGTTTTTGCGTAGCGTGGCCTCTATAATGAAGGAAAATATCGAAAGGGCCTATGAAAAACCTTCAGTTGTAAAGGAAAGTCAGTCTGAACACACTGTAAAATTAAATTTAAATTTCGCGTCAAAATCGTTTTCGAAGTTTTTCTACAATTTCAGACCTCGTCACTGCCATTTTCGAAGTTTTTATGCGTGTGAAGTTTGTGCAGGAACGGTTTTTCATGTTTTTTGACGGTCACAACGGCATTCTATGAAAAAGTGGTAGATGACTGGTGAGAACTGGAGGCGGATTCTCATCTTCAACCCCTTTCAATCTCATAACCTTACGTTTTTGACGCGCCCAAGCTTATCGATGTGACCCACAGGGCTCATTCATGAAATTGAGCCTGAATTATGAAAAAAGGTTTCCAGCGCGAACGATGTGTATGAACGTGGAAATAGAGCGTTAATTAGCAATGTCACCCAATCATTCGTGATAGAAAAGAAAAAGTGGGAAAGCGATTGCTTTCTGGGGTACTGTAAAGTCTTGGAAGTGCTAGAAGATTACTGGATTGATTAGTGATTTCAGCGTCACTTGCGTGCTCATACGGGTGAACGACGACACCGCTGCCCGTCATGTGGACGGGGCTTCGCCAGATCTGATCATCTGAAGCAGCATCAAGCCACTCAACACACAAACAGCAGTCATCTATAAGATGAAACAAATGGACTGGTATCGATCGCTGATTGTAAAAAGCATAAATCTCAACTCGTCTAGATCCTTAATTGGGCCGGCGATAACGAGTAATAAGTATAGGTCTTTTCTACGGTCAGAGTTGTTTCATACTACTACTCTGTAAATTCATGCTGGTAAGGACTGTGACGAGCTGAATCGTATGCAGTGCTCATTCCGGACATTTATTGCCAACACCTGAGAGTTTCACCATCTAAAAACTCTTCAGGATTCATTGATATGGAAAGCTAGTGAGAAATTCTCATCAAAGCGGTTTGACATTGATCCAGTCAAGCCCATCTTCGCAGAAGTTCTCTGTTCGTCACCGTCTGTGCTCAGGTTCATCCACACAACCATTCCTTCCATACTTGCTCACTTCGTGCTCGAAATACTTCACGTGGTCTTTGATGCCGTAGTGTAGATAGTAGCCGTTGCTGAAAATACGGGACAGTTTTGGCGAAATTTTCTCATTGATTTGCTAAAATAAAAACAAGGGTTCTTGTCCATTTCGAGCTCGGCGCACTAATTGTGAGGAGCGGGGCTTTTGATCATGCGGTAGTATCATTTTTGGATTTTGGACTTTTCAAGTTGATGCCTTCAGTGCGAATAGTAATTTTGTTCTCGGGTTGAGCTGTCTACAATTCCGCTCGTAGGATTTGGTCAGAAAGCGAGCGAGGTCGGGTTTTCGCGTCTTTTTCGTCTTTTTTGTATAACTCGCTTCAAAGTCAACTTTGAGCGAAACTACGGAGATATTCATGATCCTCGCGTTGAGGGCTACACAATGGTTTACCCTTCGTGGTGATTACGTTGAGAACTATCACCCAGGTTTGTGATTACGGTACCGTGATGGATGGTGCGCTACCGTCTCCGCCTGCGTTTCCCTGTGTCTACCGTATATAGAGAGCTGCTTGATTGCGAAAATTCCATGGTTCTCAACGAAATCCTGATAATAGCTACAGCATTGGATAGCCCTCCACGCCTGGATTATGAATATCTCCCTAGTTTCGCTCAAAGTTGACTTTGAAGCGAGTTATACAAAAAAGACGAAAAATACGCGAAAACCCGATCTCGCTCGATTTCTGACCAAATCCTATGAGCGGTGTTGTAAATGCAGCTCCTGGCTTCTTGATGGGATGATAACAAAAGGAAGCTCCTTTTCGGCTACTTTTTGTGCCAGACTGAATACAGTCTCACCTGCAGGTGTCATCTTCGAATCGTGGCTCGTTCAAGCAAATCCGATATAGAGAGTTTTCCGTCATGTTCGACGGAAACCAGACCTCCGTACCATGATGATAGGGTGAGTGATCAAACAGCGAAGTACAGGAGTGGGACACGAGTCGGAATGCGCAGGCAGGAAGATGGGCGACCTGAAACCTTCAGAAGATCAGGCGCAACGTCCATGTGGCACTAAATTAATAGTATTAGAAAAATATCTTCGCCACCATCTGGCCTTCATAGAAAAAGCGTTTTGAGAAGAAAAATGTTTAGAGGTGAGTCGTCGGAAACGGAGCGCACTCTTAGGCAAACAGGCCCTTTGGAGATAAATATATACCATTTTACTTGATTTCATGGGCGTCTTCAAATCTGAGTTTGTAGCTGCTCAACACTGCCCGAACTAGGATTCGGAGGGGTTTCTTCATGGGAGTCAACATCTCATTTCAAAAGATTTATGCTCCGGGGATATTCCGTCGGATTCCCGTCATCAATCAAAATTTCTTGGAAAGGGATCTTCAATACAAACATGATAAGACCTTTCGGAGTGGCAGTCAGAGGAAGTTGGTCGTGCTACATCATCTGACATTCTCTAGAATTTCTTTCCGTAGCTCGATGTGGTGAGGCTTTCAGGGGTTACAGATTCACAATCGAAGACGTCATTACCTTAGCTTTACCCTTACCCAAACGTTGGTTCACGTACCAGGTCATACTTGTGGACCACTCTCCAGCTGTTTGGCACCAGTCTGTTGTGGGTTTCAGCGTACTCATAATTGCCGACTCGTGGTTGACCGTAAGTGATTAGGTGAATTCTAAAATATCATCATCATCAGATGAATCGCTGGAGCTACTCACCCGTGCATGATGCTCACTTTTCGCGAAGAGCAGGGTGTCGGTGAGCAAAGACTGTGGATGCGATGCTGGCCAGTGCGCCTCCTAACGAGTGACCAGTGAACAACACCTGATAGTGGGGATAGGTCTGAAATAGAAGAAGTTTTCCTTGGGATGAAGGTTTCATTTAAGACTTGTTCATTTCAATGTCATGTAAATCGGGAGAAGGAACCTAGGAAAAAGAATTGAACCTACTATGTGCAGTTTTTTAATAACTGTGTAAAGTTGTTTCCAAATCGCCTGCAGCGCCACATAGAAATAGTGCTGGACTGATCCACCGGCTCGGAGCTCAAAATAACACTTCGAATTCGGATAGAAATTGAGGAAGCAGAATCTCAAGATACACTCCTATTGTTTACTATCGTAAACTGAATTATTACGTTCTTCCTACACAAGACTAGAAATGATCCACTCTGAAGAAGGGATACAAAACGCTGATAACCGCTTCAGTTCATAGAGTCGAGTTGATGAACGGTGTACATCTGAGACCACGACGATTGCGGTGCATGCTTCAACAAGGCAAGTAAGGCGATGAATGTTTACAGGTAGTGCGAGGGCAATTAAAGGCAGGGTTCTCGATAAAATCGGTTGTTGTGCTATTACCGTAGAATGGTAGACCTGGCCATCACAAAAGTGAAAATAAGTAAGAAATTGGAGAAAAAACGCTCGGGAGAAAGTTATGGCTTGGTGTCCTCCCGCTCCCAATCATCGAGATTTGGGTAAAAGCCAGTTTTGTCAACTTTTATTTTGCTTCTTAAGTAATTTCTGAACATTTCTGGAGATTACTGATTACTTGAACAGCAAAATAAATGCCGGATAAGCAAGCATTAATGAAAATCGCGTAATTAGGGGGCCGGCCGACACGGTAGTTATACTTTGTTTTTGAGCGTTCTCCCGCGAATTTCCGGGTTTTTGCACTTACTTTTACTTTTGTGATGGCCAAATCTACATTTTCATTAAGAGAGCTCAATGTCGTTTTTATCGCGAACCCTGCCTTTAAAGGCAGAGTCCACGATGAAAATCGTTCTTCTGTTTTTCAGCCTATCTTGAAAACGGTCCCATGCTGATTCCAACGATGTGTCTGAAATCGTACAAGACCTGGGATGAGAGTTATGGTCCCTCAAAATTGAGCTAGAGAAGCATTGTGGACGAGTTTTCCTAGACTTGTAACTCCCGTCTTTCGCAGCCGATGTATGCGAGCTGACCTGAGTAAAGAGAGAAGTCGAGAATGAAGGGAAGAACGGGGCTTTTGATCGAAAACCATTGCTCATTTCGCGATTCGGAGTGTTCCTTCGTTCACGTCGAAAAACTCGACCGCGAGCGAAAGGGCTAGCGCGAGCGGACTTCGGAGCCGTATGGAGCTCTTTCTGGCTCGTTTTCGTTGGTTCTTTCGACCCCAGTGCTCCAATGAGACTCTGAACTTTGGATTCCTGGCCAAAAACCGAGGACGAAATTTATCGTGGACCCTGCCTTTAAGTCGACTTCCTGGCAACGCGCACCTTGTGGTTGGGACTAACAAGGCCTTGTGAAACATGACTGGTAATAATGGTGTTTCGACAAAAGCCATTTTAAGCGAAAATAATGCCAAAGAATCATAAAGTATGGGAAAAAAGATGTAGGTGCATGAAAAAAAATCAAAAAAAAATCAGTTTTTTGGTTTACCGTAAGGAATATGCTGTGTAGCGTGCGTGATTTGCGTACGTTGCGCGCTCGTTAGAGACGCAGAGGGAGCTCTGCTTCCTTGGTTTCCCCGATGGCTGACTTGTTTGGGACAGAGTATAGATGACGTTGAGTCTGCGCGCCGCATACATAAAAACGCAGGCAGGCCGGGCATATGGAGATCGAAGAACATTTTCTTGTCGACTATAACGTCAGACAGATGCGAACTGTCCGCTAACGAGTCGGCATCGAGCGTTTCATTGCCCACTGCTTTCGAAAGGTCACTACGGAAGAACTTGTAGGATTAGAAATGCACCAATGGTCACTTCCTCCTTACTTTCGGGCAAGCTTCTGTTGTTCCACACTTTTTCTTAGGCATAATAAGAGGATACTCTTTCTGAAAATACCTTTTTCTTCGGCTCGCTGAATGTTTCTATGAGCTCAGTGATTAATTGTATTTTAGTTCGAGTTCCCCGAAATGCAACCACAATCCAACCGTCGTCTCGCGTTGCGACAAAACCCCAGCACTGAAAGCGAGTAACTGAAAACACAAAATGTAGGACAAATCTGAAAGTTGGGAATGAATGGAATGACCAGAATGGTACCTCATCTTTCAAGTAGTCACACGGTAGGGCAATTCGATAAACTAGAGATGCATTATATGACCTCAAACACAAATTTGGATCCTCAGCATAGGCTCCCGCTGAAACATACAGTGTGATTCCAGACGTGCATTCATGCTATCATCATGGAAGCGAAATTACGGTACGTGGTTGCGAACAGCTGCTGTGGCAGCAGAAATTTAGAAAACAATCGTGCCGGGACCTTGTAGTCCAGCTCCTTCACCTGTGGTCCCAGCACGTTTTGCCCGGTGTGCATGAGTTGTCCGCAGCTGCGAACCGGATTTTCGCCTCGACAAGGACAGTACATGCTTTTAGTAGATATGGACTTTCTATGAAGTCTATGTACTTCGAAGTTTGGAAATGAATATTACTCAGGAATTTTTGATAAAGTTACATGCGAATTAAGGGCTCCAAACATGTTACTTGCGACTTATCTTCATAGCTTTAAGTAATATGTGACCTTCAACAAAGTAAGTATGTTGCGCGGTGCGGGCTGAAACACAAGTAACATAAAGTACTGACGTGTATGAATATGTTATTTTGCCGCACATGTAACTTAAAGGCAGAGTACACCCTCAGATATGAATTTTGAGATTTTCATGTAATTGTGTAGAAGACCCCTCCTGTATAACACCTGTCAAATTCGAGATCTCAATTCCTCCAGATAAGGGAGATATAAGCGACCACCAAAGGCCCGACCCCCTTCGCTCACACCACAGGCCCGACCCCCTAACAGATTTTCGGACTCGATAGCGGGTCGATGGATGGATGAATTCCAACAAGTCGTCGTTCTTCAGCCCATTACCGGACTGTATCCTTATCCTGGCTTTCTCGCACGCAACGGTAGCGAAGGAAGAGAAATACAGGCCTGAGACAACTCGTCCACCAATTTTCCACCCTCAAATTCTAGGCATCTTTGAGGAGCCATAACTCTGTTCGGAGGGGGTCTTGGACGATTTCAGAGATACCACTGTGATCAGCGTGTGACTCTCTCCAAGATAAGCAAGGAATCTGAAAATTAATTTCTTGGGTGTCCTGTGCCTTTAAAGGCAGTGGTCGCGATGAAAAACGTTATTTAAAAAACTATAAAATCAGCTCAGATAGAAAATACCCGAAAAACCATCAAGCTATAGCGGAGAAAACGGGCTAGAATTAAAGTTTCTAGGGCCCAAAGATGCTAGTTCGTGCACACGTGCACAGTGCCGCAAAAAAAGATTGCAGCCTCATGCCGAGCAGTCAAAAATCATGGACATTCAGAGGAAGAAATAAATTCAAATTTACGTAATGAAAAGAGTTGACCAATGAAAGCAAGCACTTCAGTCAATGTTTTTGACTAGATGAGTCCGAAGGATAATGTTCATTGATTGAAATTCAATTTCAAGCCAGCTGATGTTCTTGATATCAGAGATCATCGCTGCCGATGATGTGGAGTGGGCTCGTCCACCATCAAAAGACAAGAAAGTTCAGGCTTCAAATTTGGCCCGAAACAGCGGTTTTTTCGCGATTTTTTCTCATTGGTCCTACTACTCTAAACCCAGAAAAGGGTTTAGAGAGGAAAAGAAGACAAGCATATTTTATCGCGACCACTGCCTTTAACTCGGGGCGGGCTGTTTCCTAAGGAGGTATACGACGCACTCTCGAGGCAGGACAATAGCGTCGTCGGTTCAATTACCCAGGTCTCAGGTACTTCGCCCCGCACACCGGCTAGAGGCTCCGCCTAGCCGCTGGCGGCTCCCGGCGTACTCGGAGAGCATGCCGCGTGTCGGTGCGCTGACAGCGTCGCGTGTCGGTGCCGGCCGCGCCGCGCGTAGGTGTCAGGTAACATGCAGCAACAGTGCAAGTTACTCGCAATAATGTGTATTATTAGCGCAACTTACATGATACTTTGATCAAAAATATGGTCAAGTTGCACGTAACATCGCTTCAAGTTACTTGTGAACTTGAAGTAAGTTGCGTGAAGCCATCATGCAACTTGCGCCAAAGTCTCTGGTAACTTGTGCAGAAATCCCTGAGTACAGGTAAGCTCTGGTACAGCCGTAGTGACCTGTGGATGTCGATTATCACCAACAGCGGAGCGGTGGAGTTCGGTGAAATATAACTAGTGATAAGGAGGTTTCGACGAAAAAGCAACCGCTCCGCGCTGTGATTACCGAAAACATGAGTTCACTTGGAATGAAACAGAGTCTATAGTCTACAGCAATGTTAGTAGGACCTGGTGAGATTGCGGACTCGTCTTAACATACGGTAGTTTGTTAGTGGTATCACTCATTTTTCCGGAACAGCTTTGATAGATCGGTGAGTCTGTGTGTTCACCGATACGACTACATTTGTGGAAGCAATGAAAACAGGTGAAAATACGAGAGCGGAAGCCGAAACTCACCGACCAATTTTAGTTGTTTCGAAAAAATGAGTGATAACACTATCAGGCTACAGTATGTTAAGAAGAATCCGCAACCTCACCAGGTCCTACTTCCATTGCTGTAGACTATAGATGGAATCGCTTCTATGATGGAAATGAATTCTGTTTTGGTGTACACGACAGTTCAACAACCGGTCTTCGCTAAAGCAGCAAGATATCCTGGACGCTAACGTGAATGTGATTTTCTCGACAAGTAGTTATGTATGGACTTCTTGCGCCATTTGTTTCTCTCACTCGTACCACCCAACAAAAACTGTTGCAGGAGTAAGACAACATCTTCACGCATTCACAGAATCACACTTCAGCACAATAGAGCTTGCCCTCGTTGCCAGCAGCACATGCTGCTAACAGCGACATGTGCTACCAACATATACTGGGTTTCGGCCTCTCCTCATTGGAAGTCCGTGCTGTTGTGTTACTGTTAAGCCCCATTCATAGCTGGTCGCTTCGGCTTGAAGTCGAAGCGACTAACAATACTGCCGCGATCTGAAATCGCTAGACGAAGCGATTCGAAATCGCTCTGTCCAGCTACTTCAAATTGCCGAGCGACCTGGGATTGCTCGTGGGGACGCAATTCTGCGTGAAACACGACGTAGATTTGCAGACAACGGTGCAAGAAATTTCTGTTTGCTCGCACGGATTACTAGGGTCGCAGGGAGTGAGTCGCAAGATAGGTATAACCACGGAAGGATACTTGAACAAAAGTTCAAGTGATATAAACAGCTTTAGAACAATTTTTTAAAGTGAAACACGAACTTTTTCATTTTTCTCGATCACGGTTAGTGATTAGACATTTAAGTTCAGCAAGCTATATTACAAGTTAACTAAACATGGAATATGAAAAGGATTGTATGGTGTAATTGTAGGATTTCACTGGGAATTCACGCCAAATGCGTTTGAGGTCCGCAATTTGGCGCGGAATACCCTATGTCTCGAGGAAAGATTACGGACTAGTCGCTTCGACTAGACGAATCGCTTCCATCATGGAAGCGACGCGACTAGTCGAAGCGACCTAACAAAATCAAGCAGGTCGCTCCGACTAGCTATGAAATACCCCAGTCGCTCGGGGCTCGCTCGGCGATCGTGACTGGAACTGCAAACTGTTCGAACCCGTCGCGACTCAGTGCAAGATCTGTCGCCGCGACGGGTTTTGTAACAGTTGGCAGTGAAGCGACTAGTCGAAGCGACTTGCTATGAAAGAGCTTTTAGCAGCATCTCCTCCTGACCACGCAGAATCCAATTCGATATCGTCAGAGTAGTGCAACTTCCTATCATCAGCGGCATGCATCCTCTGCAAAAATCGTAATTCTCATCACTCAAGGCGCGAGCGGCGCGCGCGACGCTGCTCCCTCCGTCTATCATGCGCTCTCTCGCTCTCTGTAACCTCCGCTCCGCATCAGCACGCGTAGAAACCATGAGAATTCCATGGTTTTGCAGCCTGTACTGCTTACAGCAGCACCTTTTCCAATGACTTTTGACTTAATCGGTTGGCTTTCGCCTGACGCGGTCATTCCGCATCTTCACCGAGGTGTGCCGTCCTAGTAGTCAGCCGTGTCCATTTTTCACGGTCTTCAGCCACAATTTGAACACATTCCATCCAGCTGTCACTATTCCATTTCCTGCGAAACGAAACATCGCGCCTGAACTGTCTTTCGATGCCGAGTGACTTTAAATCCTCTTTAACCACATCCGTCCAGAACTTTCGCCTACGCCCAGGTGGCCGTTTCCAGACAGGATTTGGAAGCATTTTTAAAGCGTGTTGTACGAGACGATCCGGCGTTCTTCTTAGTATATGCCCGAGCAGTCGAAGTCGACTTTCCATTGCTGCTTGAGATGGCGTTAGGAAGTGCTCGCACCTCCCTCGTGTCAAGCGTTGTTGACCTGCGTGGATTTCCTTGTAAAGGTCTTCGTTATGGCATACACGCGGCCAGAAATATCCAAGCAAACGCCTAAAAAGCTTCCTCTCCGTGCAATCCAACCTTTCCATCTGCGTTTTCGGTGCTGCCCACGTCTCCGATCCGTACATCATGATAGGGCGAATAGCGGATAGGTAGACGCGCAACTTGACTTCCTTCGCGATGGTGGTAGACCACAAACACTTGGTTAGGAGAATTGAATGCAGACGTAGCTTTCGCATATCGTTGTCGAATATCCGCTGCATAACTACCATCGTTCTTCAGCAAACAGCCCAAATAACAGAAATCGTCCACCAGTTCGATACGTTGTCCGTCCACACAAACTCAGTTGAAGGCCTCTGAGAGACCCACATCTGCTTGCATTTGTCGGGACGAAGACGAAGTCCATAGGCTGCGGCATGCTTCGAAACGAGGTTCACAATCCTTTGCAGTTTTGCGTTGTTTTCAGCGAATAACACAACGTCGTCGGCGTACTCCAGGTCGACAAGGGAGCGTCCTGATGGTGTTAGGATCACATCCGCAGGAAACTGTTCTGCAACTCTACGCATGATGTCATCAACGGCGAAGTTGAAAGAAAGGTCCTGCAACGGCTCCTTGCCTTACTCCTGTTTTCACCTCGAAAGCTGACGTAAATCCGACAGGTGTACGAACTGCTGCTGTTGTTCCTTTGTTCATGTCCTCGATTAACCGAGACATACTTTTCCGGGACTCCATCTGCTCGCAGAGCATTGAGCAATCGATCACGATGAGGAGAGTCGAACGCGGCTTAAAAGTCCAAAAAAGCAAGCTGTAATGGCTTCGAATACCGCTGCCATAATTCATTTACTCTTCTCACGACGAACACTTTGTCGATGGTCGATCTTCCAGGTCGAAAACCGGCTTGCTCTTCTCTGGTGGTTCCTACACGATGTTTGATAAGTCGCTCGAGAATTATACGTTTTAAAACCTTGTACAAGACACGAAGTAGAGAGATTCCTCTGTAGTTCTTAGGATCCGTGACGGATAGCTTCTTGTGATGAGGTACGATGATCGCATGCCTCCACGAATCGGGTATCCTTTCGCTCATCCATATGGTACGGATAGTGTTGGTCATTTCACGAATCCCAGATGGAGGGAGAGCTTTCAGCATTTCAGCAGTGATGTTGTCATCTCCACCTGCCATTCCATTCTTCATTTTCCGGACACAATCAAAACTTCAATCTCAGTAGGCGGTTCCTCACTGACATCGTAATGTGCTCCTGAACATGCGGGAGCTCTGGTTCCGATGGCGCTGGACGATTCGGTAGTGAACTGAAGTAATCCTTCCACATTGGCAGCGTCGCATCACCAACTGCAACTCCATTGGTAGTGTTGAGGATAGGAGAACATCTTTGCATCTTCCCGCTATACTGTCGCCGCAACGTGTGGCTTTCTTCGGATTCTTCTCCTCCCAAGCCTTCTCGAACTCCTTAGCTCTACACGTCCACTCTCGTTCGCGGTCACTTTGAAGCTGCCGACGCAACTTCCTCCTCAGACGCTTCTCCTCCACGAAGTTTCCTGCAGTTCGGAGAGCACATACTCTGTTGTAGGTAGATGTTGTTTCTTCTGAGACGTAGGCGAACTTCTTCTTAGGCTGTACAACCGGGAGTGCCTCTTTCGAAGCGTCCTGGATGCACTTGACAAAAGAATCCGCGTCGCAAAGTTTCTTCTTAGTCCGTACTCCGATGTGAATAGAAACGCGTTGTCGGAAATTCCTTCTGCACTCTTCATCTCTGAGACTTGTCATGTCAATCCTCTGGAGAGACTGAGCCCCTCGCTTCCTCTTATGAATCCTCGCAGTGAAGTTCAACAGAACAGGACGGTCACAGCTCTAGATCTTCGAATGTCCGATACTGGAATATTCATCGCCAGGACATAGTCAAGCTGTAGTTTCAAAGTTGTCATCTTCCGCTTCCGCTGCTCTTCTGGAGATAGCCGGGTTGGTCCCTGCCACGTAAGCTGATGGCGGCGATGATTCCTCTTGAATGTCGATGCAATAATCAGACCACTGCGTTCACAAAAGTCGACAAGGCGGTAGCCATTGTCCGATGTTTGCTCCACTGGGTAGAACCACTTACCGAGTACTTCGGATTCCTGATCAAGTCCCATCTTCGCATTTGCGTCAATCCCCACGACAACAGCATGTTGACAAGGTATCCTGGCCAATGAGGGAGATAATTTGATCTACCAACATCTCTACTCGGACAAGGCACGATCATTGTCACAACCTGCAGTTAGACGGCGAGCATGATCAAGGTCCGCAACAAAGACATATCCTTACCACGGTCCACAAGCTTTCCCCGCAAATGGCTCTGTGGAGGATACCCCGGTGTCAAAAATTTGAGCTGACTCAAATTTTTGACACCGGGGGGATCGTCCACATAGCCATTTGCGAGGAAAAAGGATAAATGAGATCAGCTCCTGAAAGTGGCTCAGACGGCCTTCTGGCCCTCAATCAGATTCTGGATCCTATCGAGATATGTCGTCGTTTCAGGAAAAGGCGCTGCCGGGTTCATTTGAATCAGAAAAATGAATGGAGGACTGAACTCGCTAGCAAAGGTACTACCAGCCCACTAAGGTTTTGAAGCCACTCGGTCAGACTAATCCAGAAGAAAAGCAGAAGAAGCAGCAGTACGTCCTCCTATTCGGCTGCAAATCTCTCTGTCTCCGGGTTCGAATGCTTTTGTTCTAGAGCCCAACCCCACGAATGCGTGAGACGGTCGTCTGTGTGAATGACACGAAATATTTGAAGGGATATGAAGGAGGAGAACCTTTTTTGTCTTCAAGTTTGTCTATCCAGGAACTTCGATATATTTGAAAAACGTGTTCACGTAAGATTATTATTACATACCTGCGAAATCAAATACCCATAGGGCTTGTCCGAGATCAAAAAGTGTTTCGTTGGAGGGATCTTCGATGCGATTCTCCTGGGCAGCAGCAGTAAGTTGAGATACAAAAGCGGAAATTAGTGAAACTAGCAGGTACATAGGAATCGCCTGGGTCTGAAACCAATAAAAATCAGACAATCACAGAAATTCAGCTACGGAACGGTGAAAATATCTTCCACTATTTTGAAAAGAGATGTTAAAGTTATACATAATTACGAGAGATGTACATATGTAGAGTTCGTATATTTCAGGAAAAAAGCATTTCCATGGGTGTCCCTACGGTTAGAAAATGCACTATAATCAAAGGGAGATGGATAGCTTCGACATGTTTCAGAATTAGTAAACTTTCTAACGAAACTTTTGTGTAGCGTCCGCAAAAATATTGCGAAATATTAGTGCGAAGTGAAAGATTTTTTGAAGCAAGTAGGAACCTGTAGTTTACTCAAATCCGGTTAAAGATTCTAGAATTAGCGCCTTTTCAAAGAAGACGTTGCGAGATCTCAAAAGTGGAGGTGTTGAGAGGTCCACTATTAACTCATTGTTTGAGAAAGACTGCTCGTCTGATCTACATCTTGATCCTCCGATGTTCCAAGAGGGCATTAAGAAGATCATCAATGTTGAGGTTTTTGAAGTAGAAGAAAGAAGAAAAAGAAGAAGAAGATTAGTGCGCATGAAGTTTATGAAAAAACCCATGGGCATACACTTCACAACAGTTCTGAGCAATTATATAAGCACTAAGAGCAATTATATAAGCACTGCTCACCCTCTGAACGAAAAATGCTGTGACTCAGACATTGCAAAGGATTGATGGGTAATTGTGTGCTGAGACAGTGCAGTATCTTATATTTCCTGACAATGTATTCCATGCACGCTTACCACACAATAACCAAGATGACACCGTAATTAGTTTCCAGTATCATGCAGATTACCTCAGGCGAACTCTCGGTAATTCAGCCTTACCCATACTACAACAGAATCGCCTGAATATTATATTTGCGAAACAATTTTCATTTCGCTGCGGTTTCATGTTTTGAGTTTCTTAGAAATACTGCTGTGTGGGATAGTCTTTGACCGTGTAGACTGAACCGCCTCAGGCCCGCAGCTGACCACGGGATCTTCACTCCGAGGCTGTCTTCAACCTGGTTAAAAAGGGATATTGGTCTGTTGAAAACTGTTCACAACAACTATACCCGCAAACTAATGATGAGATGGTTCGGTCTCACCTATTAACAAGTGCCTAGTGGCACCGAAAGAGCCAGGATTCTAAAGCTACCTAGTCTTCGCAGAAGAAGAGAGATAGCCGACTTATAATGTTTAAAATATTCCCTAGAGAATCATTCATAGATCCAGTAATGCTTTTTGGATCTCCTATCACGAAAAGCAAGAATGGGAGGCGTTGACTTTATATCTCAGTAGCGAGATCACGTATCAAATCACATTTTTTCACTTATCGTAACATACATAGTAAGAAAGTCTAACCAAATACTGTGTGAAAATGCGAGTATTCTGAGCAGAGCTGTGCGGAACTTTCCGATTCCGTTTCCGTGTTTCCGGTAGTTTTTGTGCTGTTCCATTCCGCTTCCGTTTCCGACTTCATGGACCCGCAAACGGAGGTAAATAGTGCTACATGGGTCATGGTGGGGGGTCTGGCAAGGGCGTTTGAAGGAATCATGAGGGGTTAAACATCACTTTTGACATCTTGTGCTCGATCAAATATCTGAGCCTGGCTGAGATCCTCGACAGAGTTTGGAGTTCTAAAATTGCGCCTCTGGAATGATGACGCAAAATAGATAGGCGGAGAAAACCTAAACAGGCAGCAGCGACTGTTTATCCATACGTGTTCCATCTCATTGTTTTGCCAGTCTCTGGAACTCGCTGAATACCACTCTCGTAGGTTCCGCCTCTTTTCCAATTAGCAGGGTCATGGCAGCATATACTGCGGTCACGCCCACTCAGTTATGATTGGTCGACGATATGTAGCGCATACAGTATACCAAGCAGTATATGCTGCGTAGGTGCTGTAGGTGTCCACACTCAGGCAACCTGGGGATCGGAACCCCGTCCGACGGCCGTCGGAGCGGTCGAGGACGTCGGCTCCGACAGCCAAAATGGGCGGAGTCGTTCCCCCTGCTGCTGCCTTCAATGCCCCCGCAGCCGCGTTCGGTGCCCCTGCTCCGGCACTTTTAAGACGCCCCTGCTGCTGCCTTTGGTGCCCCTGCTCCAGCCGTTTCAAAGCCCCCTGCAGCCGTGTTCGGTGCCTCTGCTCCAGCCCTTTTAAGGTGCCCCTGCAACCGCCTTCGGCGCCTCTGCTCCAGCCCTTTCAAAGCCCCCCTGCAGCCGCGCTCGGTGCCCCTGCTACGGCACTTTGAGGGTGCCCCCGCAAACGCGTTTGATTCTCGTGCTCCGGCACTTTCAAGGTGCCCTTGCTTCCGCCTTCGGTGCCCTGCTGCCGTTTTCTGAGCTCCTCCTCCGGCTCATTCAAAACTACTACAGTTTTCGCTACCTCTGCTAATGTTGAGCAACCCCACATAAAAAATAAAATGATCAAAAATATTTCATAAAATTTATCTTCCTCATCGAAATGCAAACATCGATATAAACACGACATAATCGCAGACGTGACCAATTATTGAAAACTTCATCAAACTAAATATGTGTATCCATTTTCGCCATTCGTCCGCTTCTTCGTGATTTCTTCAAATTTGTGCGCTCCCTTGATGATCTTGCGCACCTGAAGAATGCAAACTTATTGGATCGCCGCGTGGAAGTAATAGTGAGAACTTTCTAGCAAATTCTATGTTCTGAATTTCGCTCATAGCTACTCAGACAATGGAGTGGACCGACCCGAACACTTGGGTATCGACCACGCGAACTGACAAACCAACCTCACCCACCAGTTTTCTTGCGTCCTGAACGCGAGCACTTGCGTACTAACCGCGTGGGCTCTCGTACCGAACGCGGCGAAAAAGGCTTATTTCGTGCCGACCATTTGCATGGATTAATGCGCGAGGTCAGTACGCGTTTATGGAGGTTTGCGAGGGGTTGGTACGGAGCTTAGACGTACAGACCGCGAGAAGTATTTCGTGTGCGCGGTCAGTACTCAAATGCGCTCATTCGGTAAGAAATGCAATTTTAGCCCGTCGTCAGTACGATAGTCGCACGCGATCGGTGCGAAACGGGATTTTTCGCCCGCGATCGGCCCATTGTGTGAGTACGAAGTAGCTGTCAAACAGTTTTTATCGAAAAACGAAAGATCTTTTTTGTCCAAACATTCAAAGTCCTTCAATATCCATCATTCCTTTTCGTGAGCAGATATTCAAAACGCTTAAATGTTTTGTGCTCAGAAATATTGTGGCAAAGACTTGCCGCGCCAAAATTTGCGCGTTTCTGAACACCTTGTATCTAAGATACTCAGAGGCGTGCCATATGCTGTCAAGGGCGGTGAACGTTTTACGTTAAGGGGAGGGAAACCGATAGCGGCGGACTCACACTATCAGGCACTTTTTGGATGGTAAGCGAGCCGTCCGCTGACAAATTCACGCACGTAGCCAAAAGGTGAGCAAAACGTTCCACTGCCAGACCTCTCTCAGACGGGTCTGAGGCGAATTAAGTGCTTTCGCGAGCCCGATCACGCCTTCCAGACCCGTACCATCATCCTGTATTGCCCGAACGCACAATATTGTATTGTTTCGGCCAAGCCGCACCATCTGACCATTTCGGCCAGACGCGTCACGCGTCTCATTTACCATGTACCGCAACAGAGATCGTGGGGCAGTGCCGACCGTAAGGGAGATATATCCTTGCCGCCACTTCTGCGGCAAGGGCATCACCCCTCTGAGAATCAGCCGTGAGGGACCATCCCACTGTAGGCCGTTGGTGGTGGTAAGGGGAAGAAATTGCCGCAGCGGTCGATGCCGGCGATGAAAAATGACTCTGAGTCCCTCTCTAGAGGCTCCTATGGGTTCTGGAAGACTCTCAAGATCCTCAAAGCTACACTACAGGGCATGCTCTGAAGTGCCGAGCGAGCATTCAGTAGAACGAGGCGGTTTAGGCCTCGGTCAGAGTTGGGCGTGATCTGCCGTGGCCTGCCCCGTCGATACGTATGAAAAACCTGGACGAGAAAGGTTGAAAAAAGACCTTGTGTGGCCGACGCGGTCGTTTTGTATGAAAAACTCAGGCACTCGTTGATGTTGAACACAGTGCGAAAACACTGATTTTTGTGCAGCGCTGATCAAAATACCTACTCGGATAGAGCGCAGGCTATTTCTCATGACTTTCCGGTGAACCGCCTTTCACAAAAATTTTTCGTGGATGATGACCTCGTGGATGTTGATCCCAGTAAAAAACATTGATTTTGGCAGAGCGCGGGATAAGGAGTTTATGTTCACGTCAATTCCGAACAGCATTTGAAAGATTACTGTGAGATGAGAAGCCTTTTATACCAGTGTCATTGTCAATATATTCGTTCACATTACATGACAACGTCCTTGACATGGCAGGACGTTATCATGTGTAGACGAAAGTATTGACAATGACACTGGTATTAAAGGCTTCTCATCTCACAGTGTGCTTCACTTTCCAGAAGATCCACCCGATGCCGGAGGATAGTTCTTGTTACCGATGAGATCTTTTCACGGCTCGGGAAGGAGTAGGTGGTACCCAACTGTGGGGCCATTTCACCGCGGTCCGCAGTCGCCCAGGCATGAAGCAACTGCTCGCCTACTACAGTTTATACCGTGCCCGCTACAGCCACTACCGCTGGCGACAAGACCTTCGAATTTCGGTCTCCATGGCCACTATCTTACTGGCGACGCCGGCTTCTCAACGGGGCGTGGAGCGGGTTTTTGTTTGAGGGAGTGGTAGGTATGTCGACAATAGTTTTCGGGTGCGCAGATGTGAGTGCTAGCGTTATCATTGAATGACTGTTTATATTTATGAACCACAGTATCTTTTTTTCTGAGCTGGGAACGGATGTATGGACAAGAACAAGCGGCTGAATGGTGCAGAATTTGCATGGTCACAAAGAATTAACAACTGGAATTAATGTAAAAGTTGGTAATCTGGGATCTCAAAACTTTGTGTTTTTCGATGTATTGCAAAAGAAAAAAATCGTGAATAACAATACTGAATGCTCAAGAATTTGTCGAACATGTGGAAGAAAAAGCGTACCGTTTAGAATAGCGATGGAGACGCGCCTAATCCGTATCACTTTCAGCAGGTGTTGTGCTCTTCCAACCCACAAAATCTTCCAGCGGTTGTTATGCTTGACAAACCAGCAACTTCTTGAGAAAAAACCTGTAGAAAGCTACATAGACGCTGACTATCATTCGGAACCTATCATGACGGACGACTCACCCTCACTCTGATTTCATTCCAGTGCAAAGTTAAGCGTTCCCACCTTCATTGAAGTTGCACGGTTTTTTAATGTTTGCGCCGTCAAATTCGCTGTCGCTACACTTTTTATATCACCTGAGAACACATTTCTTTAATTGGCGTAAGAAGCGCAGCGCAACCCAAAACTGAAATGTGTTGTTGAACAGGATGAGGGGACTAGGCGAAGCAACTCCTTCCTCATTTAACATGTATTAGGTCTACAATTGGGTTTCACGGTTTTGTCATAACTCTGAAGCCTCTTTAATCAAAGGCACTGTTCGCGATAAAAATCGCTTTTCTGTTTTTTTGGCTGTCTTGAAACCGGTCCCATTCTGATTCCAATGATGTTTCTGGAATCGTACAAGACCTTCTGGGAATGGAGTTACGGTCCCTCAAAAATTGAGCTAGGGAAAATGGTGGACGAGTTGTCCAAGGCTTGTAACTTCCGTTTTTTGCAGCCAATGTGTGCGAGCTGACCTGAGTGAAGAGAGAAGTTGAGAATGATGGGAAGAACGGGGCTTTTGATCGGAAACCATCGCTCAACTCACGATTTCTAGTGTTCCTTTGTTCACATCGAGGGGCGGGAAGAGGCGAGACTTGCCCACAATGGCGGGGCTTGCCCACTTTTCTAAGCCGTTTTGCGGCTCCTGGGTAGCTTTTCGTCCCGTTTTTTCGACGCTGTTCTGCTTCTGAGAGCCACGAGAAGCGTTTGTCATGAAAAATTCGACGATGAAGTTTATCGCGAACAGTGCCTTCAAGAAGGCTGTCATAGTCGGCCGATTGGCTGTAGCCATTCCGGTCGGCAAGCATCTACACTACATATACTTGGGCAAAGCTGGTGAAATTTTTGAATTTCGAATTTTCGAATGAAATCGAAAACCATTTTTTTCGATTTTTAAAATAGTTTTCTGGGATTTTTTTTCTACTTTTCGGAAAAATTTTCTCGATTTTACAAATGATAGCTTCGATATTAAAACCATGTTTTGAGCTGTCATTTGCTGTGACTATCACTGTGTAGAAAAATTCATCGGTTACACGTACACTTAATCTCAAGCCATTTTTAATCAGGAGGGCTCACCAAAATGCTAGCCCAAAACGCTTTGCTTAAGGCGAGACTTGGCCACCACTATCCCTTTCTGGGGAAGCGGCTTATCGCACCCAAGCGCCGCTCTCAAGACCTAACACTACGCCACTGCGCGGCTAAGTAAATTCACTGCCGCTCAGAAAGTCCAGAAATGGACGTATATTCGCTAAACGCAACCCATAATAGCCCCTCAGAGCCGATATTCTCAGAGTAGTCATTATATGTACATAGATTAGTGGGCTCAAACGCTCGCGCTCGTTTTTCAAGTAACTGTTTCTCTTGAGAGAGAGAGGGTTTCGGAAGCTATGTATAACCCTGGTACTGTCTATATCTGGCTGATAGCTACATAATAAATGCGAAAAAGAGAGAAAAACGGTTCGCATTGGCTGGCCGTTCAATACACCCTCCTATCTCACCGATGGAGCACGTTGTACGGTGACGCAACATCTCACACGATCCAAGCGAATGGGAACCTCAACTCGGGCGCGGGGTGAACAGGTCAAGATGGTGCTTTGATAGAGCACGTTTTCAAAGGTTGATCAGAAAAAAGAACTAATGAAATTATGATTGTGCATTTAGATTATTCGAATTTCAAAAATTCGAATATGCTCTTCAAAATATTCGAATTTCTAATATTATTCGAAAGTCTGTTTTTGAAATAATGGAATTTCGAATACTATTCGAAAGTTTGTTTTCAAAATATACGAATTTCAAATATTATTCGAAACCGCTTTTTACGAAGTATTCGAATTTCGAACATTATTCGAAAGCCCGTTTCCGGAATATTCGAACCTCGAATATTATTCGGAAACCAAAATTTTCGAATTTTGAATGATTCCAAATTCGAAAAATCATTCGAATAATTTTCGAATAATACAATTCGGTCTGAAGTATAGTCTACACCATGCGATTCGATTCAAAAACCCACTTATAGTGGCCGGGCTGACAAGGGAAGTATACAAAGCGTAGGTCGGATCTGCGGGAACGATTTGTATTGTCAGTGTCCCTTGAGCATCTAGAGTAAAAACTTTGAAGTACCCGCTTCGAGCAACTGGTTCCAAAAATTTTTTCGCGAAAAGGTTACCATCAAAAATTGTTTGGGATGTTTTGAAAAGAGTTTCGGATTCTGCTCAAAACTTGTATGTAGGGGTAGCCTAGGGTGCAGAGAACGACCCTAGGGTGTGCTTGTCAAAATTTAGAGGTTCACTCTAGGTCACGGTATGTAATACGCAATCCAGGAGGTTAAACATATCTTAAGAGCTCGAAAATCGGCAAAAGGACATATAATTCGTATTCACCTCTCCGAATAACCCCCGCATACAAATTTTGATCAAACTACCGTATACCCACCATTATCCACCGTAATCTGTAGCATATCGGCACAGGGACCTCAGATTGATGTTAGGCATATCAATTCACCCTCAGAAAATGAATTTGAGACACATCCGTAGAATAAATCGTTAAATTCGGAAAGTGGCGTTTTGTTCTCAAAATTTTCCCCTGCTGGGATGCTTCAAGCGAATCAAGGCGACAACTTTGTAAAATCAACAAGTAAACCTCAGTTTCATAATAAAAAACCTCCTGTGAGACTTTTATGCCAAATCTGGAACCTTTCCTGAAGCTTTTCTGAACCCCCTTGCTGAAGAAGCGAATACTCAACCGAGAATCCGAACAAGTCCGGAACGCTATAAGTCTGCACATAGTGCGGAAAATGTGTTTTCACCCATATTTCGCTTAGGCGCTAGATATGATTATGAGATCCGTTTCCACGTTTTCGGAAGTTTACTGAGCGTTTTTGAAGGGTAAAAAAGCACAAAAAACGAACTTCTCGAGCTTAAGGCTGCTCAGAACAAGCGGCTCGGGACGGGGTACTACACTGTTTTGCTATAGATGCCCAAGAGATACTAGCAATACAATTCGCTTGCGCACAACCGCCTCCGCTTTGTATGCTTTCCTTGTGAGCACGCCTATGCCGTCTGCGGCCGCTGCATTCGATACGCATGTGAATAACTGCTCACTCACAAGCGAGGAGGCGGCCAGAACTATGAGAAAGAGAAAGTTCCATTTTAGTTGACCCATAGGTCGCACTAATCTATGGATTATTTGAAAAAACTTAAATTCTGCTCGGTCATGAGCAATATCCTTCAGGTTAGGAGAAGTGGTAGCCTAAATGAATCAACAAACCAGCCATGCAACGCTTCGTAAAATCCTCAAAACTTCTTTGTAGACCCAATACATATAGTTTGAATGATTCGAACAACACTCATTTCAATTTTAAATGCTACAGTATTCTAACAAAATATGGAAGCGGGCGAGATGCGAATTTTAGAATGAATGCGAGAGCGTGTGAGGACACTGAATGAGAAGGAAATGGCGAGACGAGTTGACAGGAGTTGATGAAGACGGGCAGATCAATGACGTAACCACACCCGTATGTGCATGCAATATAGCAATATGCGGAAAGCCAGCGCTCGCACAGCCTGCCGGCCGAAAGCCAGCGCTGGCACTTTCGGCAGGTGCACCGGCTGCCCGCCAGCCCGATCCATATCTGACGTATTCTACGGCGCTCCGATCCCTAGTTTGCCAGAGCATATCCTGCGCACACAGCAGCATATCCTGCGAAGTTCCCGAAGCGCGAACGCATGCATGAAAGCGGCGGCGAGATTCAGGCAGCGTTTGAATTCAAATTGGGCGCGAAAATGAGACTGCGCGTCCCGAATCAAGCCCCTCTATTGATCCCATCCTTCGTCTTCGGCAAGGACTTCACTTGAAGGTAAGTTTAATCTCTTAATTGGTTTTAATCATAATTCTTTTTGGTCCAATGCACAGTGAACCTCCCCTTAAAGGCAGTGTTCACGATAATCTTCGATTTTGAGATTAACCGCTCAATCGATTATTTGGCCTCCGGGTAGAACTGAAATGACGAAGAAATCGAGAAAAAACGCCCTAGAAAGGACCCAAATCCTTTACTCTCACTCCACGTCTTTACTCTCACTGGAACTGTTCGTTATGACAATGAAATCTTTTGTGGACACGTCCCTTGCGATTCTCTACTCTCTACTGCTCCGCCCTTTTCTTCGGACCGCAACTAATACTGCTTTGCCTAAAATATTCCTCCATTTTTGATTAGCCCCGATATTTACTGGTGACAACCACCGTGAACGTGTTCATCCAGTCGGACATTTAGTCCACGCCAGAGAATAATGTCACTGAAATAAGAGGGTTCAGGGAGTTTCAAGCCGTTTCTTCGTAATTTTGGTAACACTTGGGTGCCAACGAATTGTTTTATGCGAAAATCTCGGGAACGAAAATCATCGTGAACACTGCCTTTAAAGGCAGTGTTCACGATTATCCTCGTTTTTGATATTAATCTTTTGATATTTTGATATTGATTTGATACCCACGTGGGAATGCTCTACGAGTTTCAACAAGTTTCAACTTGCCTACTTCCTGCGTATTCAGTGCTAAAAACGATGTGGATAAACGGTCGCTGCTGCCTGTTTAGGAGACCCCAAATAGGCGTGGCAGGAATCTGACCGCTTTTTGGAAGATTTTTTAAACAGCTTTTCCTCCAAGAACGAATGATTTTTTGTGGGACTTTCCGCTAGAATCCTTTTATTCGTTTCTCTAACTCCACAACAGCAAGAAGAATCGAGATACCCTTTTATTTTGCACGTACAGCCTGTTCTCGAGGAAGGTGTCCAGGCTGGAGACAGGTGGAGGTGGCCACGGGCAGCGTCACTGCTAGTTAGAGGCGGATCACTAGTGAATTTCCCTATTCTCGCCGAGGATTTTTTTAAAAGTTGAATCAAGTGGTATTCGCTCAGGTAGTCAATTAGGGTTTTATATAAAATCTAAAGAGCCGTCGGTGAGAGTCTGGAAAATAACTTTTGGCCATCCTTGAGCACCGCCCGCGTTCCTTTAGACCTCGTACAGCCTGGGCTTCTTTCTGGAGACAGAATGTACACTGCCTTGAGGGGGCAGCTGAGTAATTTTTGGAACTGCCTTTCCGGATTTTTCAGGTTCGAGGATTCGAAGTCGTGGAATACCTCATAAAGATTTTATGTAATATGAATAATTATCAGCTTCTCAGACAGCAGGTGCGGGTGGATCGCTGGCTTTTGGCGGGCGGATCGACACACCCCCCGCCATCCGCCCGCCAGTAGCCAGCGATCCGCCCGCCAGTAGCCAGCCATCCGCCCGCCGGTAGCCAGCGATCTGCCCGGCAGTAGCCAGCGATCCACCCTCCAGTAGCCAGCGATCCGCCCGCCAGTAGCCAGCGATCCGCCCGCCAGTAACCAGCCATCCGCCCGCCGGTAGCCAGCGATCTGCCCGGCAGTAGCCAGCGATCCACCCGCCAGTAGCCAGCGATCCGCCCGCCAGTAGCCAGCCATCCGCCCGCCGGTAGCCAGCGATCCGCCTGGCAGTAGCCAGCGATCCATCCGCCAGTAGCCAGCGATCTGCCCGCCACTAGCCAGCGATCCGCCCACCAGTAACCAGCGATCCGCCCGGCAGTTATCATCGATCCACCCACCAGTTATCAGCGATCTACCCGCCAGTTGTCAGCGATGTACCCGTAATTTGAACCCCTTCTCCTTTCGATCCCTCGGGTCGGGGACCAATTCTTAAAGGCACAGTCCAACCTCAGAATCGATTTTCTGTTTCTCTTCTTATCTTGAAAATGGTCTCACGCTGATTCCAATGATGTCTCTCTAGTCGTACAAGGCCCCCTGGGAACGGAGTTGTGGCCCCTCAAAAATTGAGCTGCGGAAGCATGGTGGACGAGTTGTCCGAGGCTTGTAACTTCCGTCATTTGCAACCTATGGATGCGAGCCGACCTGAATAAAGAGGGAGGCTGAGAATGTAGGGAAGAACGGGGCTATTGATCGAAAATCATCACTCATCTCGCCACTGTTCAGCTCGAGAGATCGTAAAGGGGCGTGCCATAGTGGCTTCCTGGTGTGGGCGCCCTCTCAGACGTTCGCCGTTGTCCACAGGACACGAATGAGATGTCACCTCACGCAATGCTCCCTGTAGACATCCAAAAAGGGCAGGGATCGCCCCTCGAGAACTGCCCGTCGCCCCCCTCCTTGGTGCCGTAGACAACCTATCCGCGGAAACGCTTTTGCTGTAGACATCCCGTCGGAGGAGGGTCTCAGTCCCCGATTCCGCGTTCACATCCTATCAACATCTCGTAGACCTGATATTACCATCCTAGTGAAGCATGAGCCGCCTTATGATGTCACCCCTTAAACCGCGGTATGCCTCCTTTCGAAACTTGATAAGGAGGCTCGATTTTCTTTACTTCGGTTCTAATCTAACCGGAACAGAGAAATTGGACCCTCTCAATCAAATTTTCTAGAGAAAAATTAACATTGGCGTGGATTCTAATGAGACTTTTCGTTCTTCTTCGGAGGTTGGCGCAAACTCGGTGCACCTACATAATAGCATATGGCACCGAGTTTGCGCCAACCTTCAATAGTAAACGCAAATTCTCATTAGGATCTATGCCGACGAAACATTATTTTAATAATGACGTCCTTATGATTACAAGGGATTTACTATAAGTCATACTAACTATTCCAAATAAAATGTACTTTACTAGAACCTATTTTGGACGTAGAGTCCAAATATGCCCTTTGCAGCTGCCTAGAGTCTCTCTGGAAAACGTTATAGCAGTTTTTTCTCTGATTTTTGTAGCTATTGTACCCTCGAAAAAGCGCATTAATTTTATGAAAATTCGGAAACGGATTTCATAATCATGTTCAGGGCCCGAAACAGCCCCTAGACAAAGTTTGGGTGACAGCGCATTCTCCGAGCTATGTGCAGACTGATAGCTTTTGGACATGTACGGATTTTCGGTTCAGCGTTCAGTTATATCAATTACGGGGTACAGAAAGCGTTGAAGTAACATTTTCCAAATTTGACCTAAAATTGACCCTGGGGGTGATTTGGGGTGCTGATCACGAATCTGAGGTTCATTTGTGGTTTTTCCTAAGTTTTCGACGAAATTTGTTCAAAGCTTCTCACCGCCAGAATAATTTGACGGGAAAATCGACTTTCGACGATTTCTGGAATGTGACAACAGATGTGGCTCAAATCGTTCTTTTGGGGTTTATCTAAAATGCTCAACACGAATCTGAGTTCCGCTTATCGATTTTTGACAGCTTACGGTAGATTACGGTGTGTATACGGTAGTTCGGTCAATGTCACAGATTAGTCTCAAAGTTTCTATGTAGGTGTTATTTGGGGTGCTGAATACGAATTCGACGTCCATTTGCCTATTTTCGAACTGTTAAAGGCAGCGTTCACGATGATCATCCTCGTTGACTTTCCACAGTGAAATGATAGGCGAGAAGGATCCTAGGCTCCCAGTGTCGAAAGAACGGTAGAAAACGAGCAAGAAGCGGCAAAACAACTTCTGCGAACAAGCGTTTTGGTTCCCCAGACACGCCTCGTGCCCCAGATCCGCCCCTCAAAAAGAACAAATGAAGACTCAGTTTACAGGAATGATCAAGTCAAGGAAGTGCTGATAAGTGAGCTGATCGCTTCATTGCACTGATAGGTATCATTCTTCTAGCGGTCAATTCCTCTACGCTCAAAAATCAACGTAAACAACAGAGGGCCTATTTCTGCTCAAAAACTCGTCTTTCGTGTCCTTTTTAAGCATGCCTTGCTATATAGGGCACCAGACCTTCCGTAAACCGTGCAGATATCGGAAGTGAAATTTATCGTGAACAATGCCTTCAAGTTTTGCCTTCTAAATACCGTGTTACCTACCGTAACCTACAGTAAACCTTAAAATTCCGACAAGCGAGTACCAGATTCGTGTTCAGCAGTACATGTTTCTAGCAATATCCGGAGAAAATTAAAACAAAAAACACCTTAAAAATTCCATAGTGGGTACACTTACCTTGCCGCGAAGCTTTAAAAACGCTCATAACTTCTTTCAGAGTTAGTCTAGGCAGGCTACGATTATGCCGGAGTCAATCACATTTTTCGCTACTAGTAGCAAGAACATCCTCCCAGATTATCGCCGCATTCAATGCGCGCCGAGTATGCATTCAACTCGATGACAAGGCGGTTAGGAGCACAGTCAGGGAACATGCTGCTAGGGGAGCACGTGCTCTTATTGTGTTTCAAATTACAGCACGTGCCCTAACAAATAAAACTCTCGATGAGTGCATGATACACATTCAACTTGATGAAAAAAGGATATCCCAAAAAAGGAAAGATTACGACACACTCTTGAGGCGGGACACAGATGCCGGCGGCCTCGCTGGTTCAATTACACGAGTTTGCGGTGCTTTGCTTGCCCAGCCGCTGGAGGCCTCATCCAACCAGTCGCGGCCCAAGATGGTGCTCTGCGAGCTGACCGAGTTGCATTTCGGTGTGCCGGTGTGCTGCTACGATAACGCTGGACTAGATTGCAGCACGTGCTCCTACGTTAAAGTTTTGCAGCACGTGCTGCTGTTTGGAGCACGTGTTCCTGCAACACACCCTTTCAATGGGTGTGGTCACTCGAGTTGGATACATACATATTTGACACGCATTGAATGCGGCAAATTTTTGAGCTCGCAAGGTGGTCCATTTCGCTGATCCTGAACTACGCTAAATGGCTTCCCTTGTTAACCAGAAAAGGTGATATCGGCTAACTACGCTTATTTTTTTAAATCCAATTTTTTTCATCTCGCTACATTTACCTTTCCTCGAGTATTGACAACATGGATGGGAATCAGGGTAAATAAACACCACCGAATGATCAGAGATTCCTGACAAACAACTAAAAACGACGCAAATGACACACATAAACGGATAAAAAAATCCGAAATGTGCCTACGAAGGCAGTTGCTCAAAGCTCCTTAGACCACGGAAACCTTGGGGTCCGTCACGGGGAACTCCGCGAGGTGCACCTCTCGGCATGTCACCAACACCCCTTCCACGGAAGACGTTATCATAAAACGAATCACAGATCTCACATAATTAAAAAATAAGAAGAATTACTATAGAAATCTACAGCGTCATCAAAAAAGAGAACGAATTCCAAATCTCATATAACCAAAAAATAGAACTCGGACGGCACAATGTTCGTGATACCATCGATTGATGGACGCTGCCACCGCCCCTCTCGCGAATGTTCTGTAGAACAACCCATCGGCCTGCACCGCCGTAGACATCCCAAATTGTCGTCCTGTGGACAACAACTCGGTCTGCGTCGATTTTTAGCAGTCGGCGGGATCGCTGGTCGATGAGCTGTTTAACAGCCCGTCGCTCCCTGCTCAACAGCACACCGGGACGGCCCCGCGTAGTGCTGCGTGTTCGCCAGCGATCACTCGTTCTGGGCGGATCGACGTCCTGTAGACAATGGCGAACGTCTGAGCTAGATTGGCTTCCTCGTATATCTCGCTTATTCTGTGGAATCGGGAGCTCTCACTTGGCAGATGTTATACGGGGTGGGTCTACTTCATAATTATGTGGAAATCTTAGATTTGGCCCCTGAGCTTGGACTGTGCCTTTAAGCGCCTATGACGCAGTGTTAATCAACCCAAAGAGTTGACTACCTAAACATGTTGAGGAAAACCTGGGCCAAAAAATCCGGTCAAAAACTTTTTACTATCTAGGAAACCGAAGCACTGAAGTTTGTGCTGCACCCTAGACCCCAACCGGCGTATAGTCGACAACAGATCGCTTTGATATTTTGCTTTCCTTATTGTTTCTTGGAGCAAAGCCGATGTGCCTATGTTATACATAAATTGCGTGCACCGAGTTTGCGCCAAGTCACAATAATGAACGCAAGGTATGTGGGCAACCGGTGCCGGCCGTACTTCTGCACACCTCAGTACTGCTCATCTACTGCCTTATACCCACATAATAATGAATCAATTCGTTTACTCCGTCCCGTGTCTCATATTCTACCCTTTAATGTTTGTAAACTTTACAATTTTTCTTAGACGTTGCTTTACAATTTTTCTTAGACGTTGGTTCACGACAGATTGACCCACCGGTGTACGATAGGCCTCTTCGAACACCAGACACGGCAGTGGGTCAAGCTCTTCAAAAATTGAATGCAATGCCCTAGTCTCTCAAAGGAATTACGTCCAGCCCGCCCGCAGTGTCCGAACAGGAGTGAAATAGCGCTCCGCATTTGCAGATAAGGTCTGTTGCAGCACGCAGCTTACAAACAATCTTGCTGGGACCTAAATGATAGTGCCGTGACCCCGTAGACCCAGCTCTAGTATCGTCCATCACTGGATGAGGGATCGCCGCGACGCTGCTTGGCGGAAAAATTGCGCGCGGGAAAACGAAGGGAGAGTGGCTATTGATCGCGCAATTTTTCCCGCCAAGCAGCGTTGCGGCGATCCCTCATCCAGTGATGGACGATATATCCGAGCTGCTCGCTTCAACTACGGTTGTTTGCAGCTGCGGACCCAAAGTTAACTCCGATTAGGGCAGTAGAAAATTGAAGCTCATCAGCTGCGCTAGTAGTGTACTTTGCGGTTCGATTGTGCTCCAATATGGGGCGCAGGTTGGATATTGTGGAATCATTCACGCGACCATCCTTTCAGGGCGCCAGTTCACAATCACCCTGAAAAGTTCTGTGGCCATATCCATGAAACTACGGGAGCCTACCGGAAGGGTTCCTATAAGCAGCCAGTGTATGCGTTGGGCGAACTTTGGACCTTTCCGGGAGGCTCCCTTTGTTTCATGAATATCCTCTGGTTCCGAGCCTGATTTACTCTGTTCCCTCGCACGCTTGTGCGGAGCGAGGGTAGAGACAGCGAGAAATTGTGGGGAGAAGGAGACGCAGCGTACGCACGCAGACGCACGCGACGAACGGAAATAAATCACACTCGGAAACAGAGGATACGTCCAACTAACTAAATTGCGCCAAAACGTGTTGCTAGCTACAACTAGTCGCATTTTCATCTTTTGGCAAATGAAGTAAAATCACATCGTGCTAGAGCGGATAATTTGGCTCACTCGGCACTTTCACAAAGTTAGTAAGGGCTCCCTACATTGCCTAAGTTCCAGAAAAATCTGCATTGTGGGTCTCGAAATAATGAAATTCTATTTACCATGCGTTCCTGACTGAAGGTTGGCACAAACTTGGTGCACCTATGTATTAGCATATGGCACCGAGCTTGCGCCTCGTTTACTAGAGAACAGAACGTCTCAATAGGATCCATGCCGACCGTACATTTTAAATGTCAAAATTCGAATTCTTTGAAACTCGGACTTTCGGGTATATTCAGGTTTTAAAATTCTTACCTTTCGTATCCTCCCATAGAAAATCCTCAAAAATGTGGGGTGAAGGCCATCGAGTATCAACACCCCTGAGGAGGCGGGAGAAACGAAGGAGGAGCGAGGTTCCTGATTGGACGCAACAAGAGCTAGCCCGTGTTGCCTGCAATCAGGAACCTCGCTCCTCCCCCGTTCCTCCCGCCTCCTCAGGGGTGTTGATACACGATGGCCACCACCCAAAAATGTGGGCAGTCACGGTCCACATATCCAAATTGGGGAACCTCATCACTCGAATTCAACACTGCGCCCACACAGCTAGCCTGCACGCTAAACCGGGACACCGCCTGCACGCCGACACGCGACGCGGCCGGCACAGCGACACACGATGCGGCCGGCACCCCGACAAGCGGCGCGACGGCTCCTCCCAACCTCTAATGGGGTCTTCACCGGGTGAGAGGGACCTCCAGATAGGGTTCAAGCACCGCAAACTTTAGTAACTGAACCGAGGACGTCAATGCCATCTGACTCCTGCGCCCGAAAAATGCGTCATATTTCTACCAGGTTGTCCAATAATTCTTGTCGGAAAATTTCACCATTTTTAATTTTTTTCAACTTTATTGAAAAACAAGTCTAATCAACAATATAATCACCACAGTTATCCACAACAGTGGCCCATCGATTGGGCAGGTCGCCGATGCCCTTCGCCCAGAACTCCGGGGGCTGCGACTCGAAGAAGTCCGCGATGTCGGATTTGAGGTTGTCGTAGTTGGTGATTTTTCTTTCGGCCAAATGGTGCTTCAGCGGGCGGAACAAGTGGTAGTCAGAGGGGGCGAGGTCCGGGGAATACGGCGGATGGGCAACCGTCTTCCAGCCGAGCGAGCGTCGCCAACTTCTGCTGGGTCTCCTTCGCTACGTGGGGGCGCGCGTGGTCGTGCAGCAGGTGGACTGAGGCCCGTCGGGGACGCTTTTCTCGGATGGCGGCGGCTAGTTTTTCGAGCTGATCGGTGTAGATGGAGGCGGTGACCGTCCTGCCTTGCGGGAGCAGCTCGAAGTACAGCATGCCCTTGGTGTCCCACCAGCAGCAAAGCATGATCTTCAGCGGGTGCAGGTCGGCTTTCGGCGTCGTCGGCGACTCTTCTCCGCGCGGGATCCAGACGGCACGGCGGGCGACGTTGTCGTAGAGGACCCAGCTCTCATCCCCAGTGACCAGGTCCTCGGTGCCCGTGTCGTTGCCCAGCAGCCACTCGTAGTACACGAACGTACGAATTCGGCCTTGGTCCATTTTAGCTTGTACTGGTAGCTAGACGCGGCGACTGCGCCTTATATACCCCTAGCGTAGAACTTTGGAGAACCTTCTAGAAGGTTCTAACACTTGCCTGATATTATAACACTTCTAAGGAAAATTATAGATTTTTGAAAATTTTCGGACAAGAATTATTGGACAACCTGGTACTTCCCTCGAAGGAGGCTCGCTTCCTCTAAAAACAAGGTTGACACCAGTTTACTATAGTTGTGCCCCGGAAGAAAAGACCGAATATCGAATAGATTCGAATGACTCCCTTTTTTCAACGTCCGATTTTTGAATATATTCGAATGGCCTCTTTTTTGAGGTCCGATTTTTGAATATATTCGAATGACCCTCTTCGAGATCCGAATTTTGAATAGTTTCGTATGAAATCGACTCGAATATATTCGAATAATTTTTCGAATAATTTCAAAGCGACAAACTGAAAACAGGCCAAGTGAGCCGTCAGTGGATGATCGTAAATTATTCCAAGCGCAGGAGAGGAGGGGAAAACTCGGTGATTCTTCCATTCACACGCTTCGCTTCGCTTCTCCCCCGTTCGTCCACTCACGCGCTCCGATCATCCCCCGTCTGTCCGTCCCTTTCGTAATCGGAATACATTACGACCACCACCCTAGTTGCCCAAGAAATACTGACAACACAAGTCGTTTTCGCTGATGCGACCTGAGCTTTCTCTTGTAAAACGTGGATGAGTACATAGCACCATCTGTGTCAAGAATTCAAAGCCACAGTCCACCCCCAGAATCGATTTTTCGTTTTTCTGCCTATCTTGGAGAGAGTTTCACGCTGATCACAATGGTGTCTCCAGAATCGCTCAGAGCTCACTACGAACGGAGTTACGTCTTCTCAAAAAAATTTGATTTTGAACGGCTAGGAGTTCGCGGACGAGTTGTCTCGAGCCTGTATTTTCTCGTTATTCGCAGCCATCTGGCCATAATATAAAACCAGACCGAAAACAAATCGAAGAACATAGGCTTCGAATAAAATCATTCGCGCGTCATTTCCCTACTGAGGTCGGAATGCTGGCAGTGGGCGTTACCCAATTTTTCTTTCAAGGGGGCGTGGTCGACTTTTTCCTAGCTTTTTCTCGCTTATTTGAGCGAATTCAGATTTCGCGCTTGGCAGGGTTGCTATAGGCGGCGACCGGACCATAATATCAAAATTTACCTCTGAGGTTGGACTGTGCCTTTAACGATATTGTATGGTTTCTATCATATCTCTAAATAACCGCGGCGTAGATGTTATTCCATCTTTTGAGCGAAGCGCTTTTCTCTCCATTTCTAGCATACACCATATGCTTTTTTCAAAGACAACCGCTTCCCAGAATTAGGATACTCGCGATAAACTGGGAGAATTAAAGAACACGTACTCTAATGAGCTAAATACAAGGTAAGCATTATAAGATCACTCAACAATTAAGCAACACCAAGAAAAAAGCGACATATAGAAGTGAAACAACTATGACACTGAAGTAGAGATGGCGGATGGGGCTTTATGGCGTGGCAGTAGATCAATAAATGAACTCCAATCCACTCATCATTGATTGAGCAGTTTCACCGTGTACAAGTTGAGCGGGCGGATCGCTGCATCTCATAGCTCAGCGGGCGGATCGCTGGCTATCAAAGCCTTTGCGGGCGGATCGCTGGCAGGTTGCGGGCGGATCGCCGCTTTAGAGCTTGCCGGCGAACCGCCCGCTAGCGTGATCAAGTTTCCCAGGCGCCGCTATCCGCCCGCCAAAACGCAGCGATCCGCCCGCAAAGGCTTTGATAGCCAGCGATCCGCCCGCCGAAGCCACGATGAGCAGCGATCCGCCCGCAACTTGCCGGCGTACCACCCGGAGAGGCCTTGATTGCCAGCGGTCAGTCCGCACCTGCTGTCTGAGTTATTGACCTGAATCATAGGTTATCTAATGAGAGCTGCAGACAATGAGTAGCGTCGAAACGTGAGAATGAGACAACTCATGATTTTTCGGTTTCCGAAAATCCTGAAAAAGACTTCTTTGAATGCCTTCAAGCCTCTTCTGCGGAGTTTGTTATGAATGTCCTCTATGTAGTCTCCCTGATTCGCGTGTTTATGCTCAATTCGTTTGCAAAAGCGTTTTTTCTACTTTTTTTTCTCAAAAATTTTTTGTCTACTTTAGATTCTACCCACCGAGTTTTGAGTTAGTTTTTTCACAGTTTTGTTTTTACGCGGATTCCTTGAGTCTCGAATAAATAAATAAATACAATATGGGCAAAATAGGAAAAAACGAAAAATGCAATACAGAAGAGAGTAAACCGGAAAATATTTGCTGAATGTCATAAATGTACTCAAAGGTAGTATTCGCGATGGGAAAAGTTGACGAGAAAACTACAAAAAGTAATTTGGTCTGAAAGCAGCCGAAAACTGTGAATGTTTTGTGCCGAAAAAAGCGGCAGAATCAGAGTTATTGAGACCCTAATCCGTGCGCAGGTGCACAACTCCTGCCAAAAAATCCGAGACCCACGCTGCGTACAGTCAAATTCCATCGAAGTGCGCAGCCAGAAGTGGGGCAGAAATTAGGTAATGAAAACTATTCAATGGGGAACACAATCAGGAGAATGTAATTGTTAAGCCAGTCAAACGAAAATATCCTAACCGGCCAGACCGATGGCATTTGGTCAGCTGATGATCTTGACACTGGAAATCGCTTGGTGTGGGCTCGTCCACCTTTAAAAAGCCTGCAAAGTTGAAGCTGATAATTCAACCCGAAATGATACTTTCGCCGTGGTTTTCCATTTAGGATCCCCTACTCTGAATCCAGAAAAGGTTCTAGTGGAGAGCAGTTGATAACCATATTTTATTACGATCACTGCCTTCAATCCATACACAACAAGCAACATTTCACTCCCATTGGGTCGACTATAGCAATGAGGTTGTTGAGGAATGAATCGTATGAAAGAAAACTACTATAATCTTTGCATAGCTCTAAAATATAGTGAAGAGCGGCTAAAATTCCAGTTCCCTCGTTGATGTCTTTGGTTCTATAAATCAGACATCAACGAAGATGGTAGAATTTTAGCCCCTCTTCACTCCGTTTTAGAGCTACATATGCAAAGATTATAGTAGTTTTCTTTCATTTTTTTGGAAGTAGAAAAAAGATAAGAGCAAGAATGAAGATATTTTGGAAGTAGAAAAAATATAAGAGCAAGAATGAAGATAGGATCGATGAGGAACAGAGGATAGAGCGCGAATCGATATGTAATGATCGGTAGCAGCTGATAGACCGAACAGCAGCCTTTCTTTGTCAGCTTTTCCCCTGATGCTGACCACAACATAGCACATAATCATCTAAAGATCGCGATAAAGAATAGGACCGGAAACCTGTTCGTGCTGAAAATGAAAGGAAAATATGTGACTTGGAACGTGAAAACCAATCCTCTTGCAAACGTGAAAGGCATCGTTCGCGCTGGAAACCACTTTTCATTTTCCAGGCTCAATTTCATGAATGAGTCCAGTAGACAACACCGGTAAACTTCGGCGCGTCATAAACGTAGGGTTATGAGGTGGGAAAGGGCCAAAGATGAGGATCCGCCACCAGTTCTCACCAGTCATCTACCATTTTTTCATAGAATGTTGTTGCGACCATAAACAACATGAAAAACAGTTACGGCACAAACTCCACATGCAAAAAAACTTCGAAAACGATTTCGGGGCGAAATTCAAATGCAATTTTACAATGTATTCAGACGGATTTTCCTCTACAAATGAAGGCTTTCCATGGGGATTTTCAAGATTCTTGTTCACTACAGAAGCCACGCTATATACAAAAACATGAAAGAATATTATACGGTTGTCTGCACGTACGATGCCTTGAAAGGCAGTGTCAACAATAAAAAGCGTTTTGGAGTTTCCACCAGAAAACGAAGGTTTAGAGTCGACTGTTTCATCAGTGAAGAAAGAATCATGAAAAACGCTGCGAAACATCCAAAACCAGGTCTTCTTTTTGAAAGCCACAATTCAACGGTGGATGAGTTGCGCGGGTATAGGCCTGAACTAGACAACGTGCGCAAATGGGCCCCAATGCTAAAACTCAGCCGCGCTCGCGCTCCAATGCTAATTTAGAAGCGGACCAAACTGTTCCTCGGAAAACTCGACCGCGAGCGGAAGAGCTAGCGCGAGCGGACTTTGGAGCCGTATGGAGCTCTTTCGGGCTCGTTTTCGTTCGTTCTTCCGACTCCAGTGCTCCAATGAGACCCTGAACTTGGCCAATAATTTCCTGCCAAAAACCGAGGACGAAATTTATCGTGGACACTGTTTTTAAGACAGTTTTACTCGACTCAATTCCACTATCGCCTTGTTCTGATGGGATGTGTAGATCTTGATGGCGGGAAAAATCCGTGGAAAATATTAAGTCCTGAGCAGGTGTAGAGAGTCCAAGGAACATTCGACTACTGACGGATGCGATGCTTTCGGTATCACATGATG
The DNA here is from genome assembly GCA_029168955.1 of Aplectana chamaeleonis. NCBI lineage: Eukaryota > Metazoa > Nematoda > Chromadorea > Rhabditida > Cosmocercidae > Aplectana > Aplectana chamaeleonis. The sequence continues at coordinate 151,849 of JAPDOI010000223.1, read as the reverse complement.
CTCTTTTCGGGATAAACTCAGATATTCGAAATATGCCGCAGTTGATCATTTGAACGCCCATTTTCAAGTATTAACGGAAACAGTTTGATATTATTCTAATTCCGCGCATTTCATTGGGTAATAACAACGCTCCGTATTTTTTGGTCTTCACAACCTGAGAACTGTGTCAGCCATTGGTGTAGTGATTTGTCACGGCTCTGAAAATCGGAACCTGAAACAACTTCTTTCAGGTTCCGCGGACACGATTCCATAATCAATGAGCTCTACTTACATTTAATTAACAAATGCTGATTTGGTGTCAGACGATGGTGTATTCTTAAAATTTAGTTGCGTGAATGGACGGGGTCGCTGCGGTAGACCGAGCCAGTGCTCCATTGAGTGGCGGTGTCGGGAATGCAGCGCTGTACGCCACAATGACAGCCTCTCTTCTACTCGCTCCACTTAATTTGGGAAAGGCCTTTGCAGTGAATTGTCCACCAATATCTGAAAGAGGTTTTCACGATATTTTCTGTGAACCATATACGCGCGAGATGCGGTTTGATCACTGATTTATAATTGGAACGCGATTGCAGGTAAAGATTCTCGTCAAGAGAATTACTTTTTGTTTCCTGCCCAGTACCCAATCTGTCTAATTGGCATCCTGTACTATTTCTTGGTTGTTTTTGGGTCTTCTTCGTCCATCATGTTTACAACTCCTACGCCGTCTCCAGTTTTCTTTCGTCATTGTGTGGTCACCATACAGATCAACTTGTGAAACTCAATGTGAAATGTTTTGTTAACATACTCTTTGAACTCGTTTTTCTTTATCTATTTGATTCGTTCAATATGCTAATGTGACGCATCCACTGCTGACTGGTTCCGTACCGGATTCGGGATTAACCGTGATTCAAACGCTATATTGAACTCCTGTGACCCCGGCTCAGCCGCCCTGATTTATCTGTATGTTCATAGCCGATGTACCGTTCCTACCGGAGCGAAATTTTGGTGCTCAGTTGCGGGCAACCACCCAGAAGATTATCGTGTCGGGACCAAGTGGTCCCAGCAGGATTACAAATGGTCCGCGAAGCGGCTGTCTGCGATTCCACTCCGATAAGAAGAGTACATACATGTGTGTACCACTTTTATTCGTTGTAGTCCCGTAGATGAACCGTGCGTGTTCCTCCATTCCCTCATGTAACCGTTGGGTTCTCCTTCGAAAAAATCACTTCGGAGGTGAGATTGTCGGCTTGGGAACGTATGATCGCAGAGACTCTTGGAATTTCTGTTGAAATAATCTACGAGTGCGAATCACCGGTAATTAAATGCAACCATGTTAATTTCTAGCCACAGTCGATTAAATTGGTTTTCGCCTTCATGGAAGACATCTAGGCAGCAGGCTTGGTGGTTGAAAACAGTCGGAGATTCTTCATAAATTGTTGTGCAATTTTCGTCTAAGAAATCGATAATCGATTGATTTTCTCGATTTTGAAGAATAGTTGGTCATATATGTGAAGTTGGATAGAAAATCCTAAGAAGCGTTTATAGTTCGAGACTGACGTCTTGAAGATGCCAGCGACACGAAAGAAAGTGGAACGGCATCTGCTATTCGGCACATTGGCCAGGGTCCGTTTGTTTGCAGGTATTTTGACGTTGCACTTTTTTAGTAATGCGTTCGACGACTTTCTGGATAAAACGGTTTCCAACCTACTTCCTTTTCTTCGATATGGTAACTCGAGGCGAGAGATCGGAGCGAACTTCCGCGTTTATGTGCGGAATGGGAAGATCCGTTGCAGAAGCTGAGTGCGTGCCGTTCATGTCGAAGCTGAGTTCATGTCGTAGAAGTTGGAGTCCCCTCATGCTTCTGCTCAAAATTCAGTCCGAAAACGACTTCACACTCTGATTTGGGTGCATTGTGAGAGAAAGGCAGCGTTCGGCGCAGGTGTGGGCCCCCACAGGGGGGTCTGAGCTCCGAAGCGGTGGAAGCAGGGGGTCTGATCTTTGGACGAAGACCAGTTGAACCAACGTGTTTGTGAGTAAAAACCGTCAGGAGCAGTTTTTCACGTAGATTTCAAATATAGATTGCGCTTAAACTGAAAGGCTGGCTGAACTGATTTGCGTGTTACCGAGTTAAATTAGGAAGTTTAGGGTGAAGTGAAGGTCTTCTCAGAATAATATTCAAGACATATGGATCCTCCATGTAAAAAGTCTAAAGCAGTTTGACTACTAAATGCTAAATGATTTCTGCAAATGATTTCTAGGAGTTATGAAAGGGGAATATTTCAATCCAGAGTGGTCGATTTACCCTAGATACAATTTTTCACCATCTCACTCAGATGAACGCTGAAGACCGCGACAGTACACGGGATCACACTTTTCTCAGGTGTGGTCCCGCCGAAAGTCGTCAATTTTGAAAACTGGGAGTCGTGAGAGTAGGAAATTTGAGTCCAGTGTGGTCGATTTACCTGGTTAGAAACTTTCGTCATCTCAGAGTAACGCCGAAGCCCGCTACATATAGAGCGGGAGACGATGAAAAAATCGGAATCGACCGGATTAAAATAAATCGACCACGCTGGACTCAAATATCCTACTCTCGTGACACCTAAGTTTCAAAAATACCCCTTTTTGGCGGGATCACACCAGAGAAAAACGTGCGGCTTAACACTGTAGCGGTGTTCAGCATCCATGTTGGACGTTGAAAGTGAGTATACCGAGTAAATCAACTACGCTGGACTCAAATATCCTACACCAGTGACTCCTAGTATTTAAAATCGGCAATTTTCGGTGGGATCACACCTGAGAAAGGTGTGGTCCCACCCGAAATCGACATTTTTTGCAAATCAATCACGCTTCACTCGAATACCTTACTCTCGTGACTCAAAAAAAGAATATGGAGTTCCGACGAGATCGGACACTCTTTCAAACATCCACATTTTATTACACAGCACAAGCTGTTACCAGTTACATATACTTTTGCACTTTCAGAAAACGGCCAAAAATTGACCTACTAACGTTCCTGGGGGTCTGAGAAAAACTGATATTAGAGGGGGGAAGGTCTGAGCCAAACTGGCCGACACGCACCTCGTGCAGTACCCTGGAGAAAGGTTTAGTAAAAAAGAACATATCACTGTTGAGGTATTTGAGAAGACGCATATACCGGCACCACAAGATGAGAAACTTATAGTAAGTGCGGCTATTCAAAAACACGTAAAACATGTAGATCCCCTAATTGTTCGTTTGTTCTGATGCTACCTTGACAAAATACGTACTGCGTACATTCAATTGAAGTAGATAACAAATATTAACTTCAAGCATAGAAGCTGAGTAGTTGATGAGATTTGGGGCGGTAGCACTAGGTTAGGTGAAAACGAACGGCTAACAAAGTGCAAAAATTTTAGTCATTACCTCGATTTGCCACATGAACTAGATCTAATTATAAATGATATCTACTCAAAAACAAAACCAGCCCGGTATTCATGATTCATGCCATTTCGCGGCTATCGAGCAATGAATTACAGGTACCATAATCTTTCCTCGAGCTTGCGTTTAGGCATATCCGCTGTTTACCTCTGACATGCATATAGTCTGTCCGAATGAGACTGTAAGCAAATGCGGACGGCGTGCGTACCGAGCGGCAGGCGCGAAGGCATTTTTCGAGCCTGTAAATCAATTAGAGAGAAAATAAGACGAATAGTGATTAATATCCCAGTCGGCTGTTTGCAGCCGTGGGAAGGCTCATCCAAAAATGCCTCTGCGACGGCGGCTGTTCGACACGCACGCGGACCGCGTGGGTGGATAGTCTCATTCGGATAGACTTTACCAGCATACCATAGCGAAAAATCTCTTAAAGGCAGGTACGAGCGTAAAACCATATTTTGTTTTTCATACTTTGAGTGGGGTATCGGTACCCTCTTGTACTGTGCTTCTCGGGGCCAAATTCCGGTCCGCATTTGCGTCTCAACACGCTTTACGTCCGCGCGCTTCCGAATCGGAAGAGGTGCCAGCGCCACAGCCGCCGATCTCTTGACTCTAGGTGGGTTTTAGAAATTGGAAACTTCAAAAAATTAGAGAAAATGTATAAAAAAGCCGTATCGAGTCGGCTTTGGCGCTTGAAACTCGATTGACTCGAGCGCGTGCTGCCGCAAAACGTGCCGAGACGCAATTGCGGACCGGAATTTGGCCCAGATAAGCACGATAAACGGCAATGGCGAAGGAGACTTTATAAAACCGCAATTTGTGAAGAATAACAAGGCTGGAAGTAGTCAACAGTAGTCTTTAAATTCGAGCCATTTCGATTTTTGAACAGCTCCACTGGATCGCAAGGAATTCCTCCATTATACAGTCTCAAATGGTGCCAGATCACTGTCGGAGGGCCGGCCCATGCTGACGAGATTCAAGACAATCGATATCCTATGTCTTCACAATAATGGGTAGCTGACCCAATGAACTCCCTCTGCGTTCTCAGACGGGCCCAAACAAATAATTAAACACAAATGAGTGAGTGGTTCTCAGCGCGTTCCATGCCTTCAAGCGTAGGTTATTGTTTGGAAGGAGAGGAAGGTTCAAGAATGGAAGTGTTCAGATGAAAATTTATTTATTTATTTATTTATTTACATAAGCCTGTATACCAGACCTATGTGCAACGAACAACATAAACGAAATCAGCAAAAAAGCATACATAAGGAACAAGGGAAAACTACCAGTTTTCGATCAGGTAGTGTAATGAGTTCAAAGCAGATACACGTATAGCCCATAATGATGTAGAGACAAGGAAATTGCTCCGCGACGGATTAGCGCTCGCCACGCTCGTTCTCGAAGTGTTCAGTTACAAGTTTTCTAAATGCCTTATGGCTCACAGGGATGGATTTTAGCCTCCGAAGCCGTTCGAATGCCGGGGTCGCCCTATTTATGAAGAAAAAGCGCCTGCAGTTTAGGTTTGAATTTTTGCGAACAATTTTGAAGCTCCTCCCCTGGTACTTAATGTTCTCACCTCGACAATACACCCAGGCCGGAGACCAAAGTCCGGTTGATACAGGATTTTATGAAGCAGCAGTAAGTCGTTCAACCCTCTCCTTACCTGAAGAGTTGGCAGTTTGAGTTCACTATTCCTGGTTTCTGCAGATGGCATTTGTTGATAATGGCAAAAACCGAGCTTCCTGATCATTAACTTTCTTGTAAACCCGTTTTGCACCTTTTCAAGTTTGACAATGCTTTTCTTTTTGTGTGGACAATACACTGGTGTCCCATACTCAAGAATAGGTCTCACGTAGGTTTTAAAGGCTCTAAGTAGTACCGCGCTATTTCTTGTTCCCAGTCCCCTGAATATATTATTGACAGCCACGGTGGCTCTGGTAGATACCGATTCGCAGTGCTTGTCAAAACTGAGGTTTCGTGTGAGGATGAATCCCAGGTCAGTGATCTGCTCGACATTGTCAATCTCAGTCCCTTCGACATTGTAAGTGATGACAGTTATTTGAGGAACCTAGATGGAGACACTTCGTTTTCTCCTTCGATAGCGGCAGGTGCCATTCATGAGACCAGACCACCATTGCGTCTATTGCATTTTGGATTGCCTTAATGTCCTCACTAGAGCCTGCCTGGCGAAAAATCTTAATATCGTCTGCAAATGCACAGAAATCAACTCCAAACCCACTCAATAAGTCCCCCAGCTCGTGCGTGTATATATTGAACAAGATCGGTGAAAGGACTCCACCCTGCGGAACCCCACTACACACTGGTGTTCACTCGAACCGAAAAGGTCCTATGCTCCAAAAATGAGGCGATCCAAGATACTATGCGCGGGTGTACGCCTACCATTGTTAGTTTTTGTATTAGCTTATGATGCGGGACTTTGTCAAATGCCTTGGAAAAATCGAAAAAAACAACATCGACATTACTACCTTGGTCTAAAAGAGACGTCCAGTTGTTTAGGGCTTCAATCATAGCTGTCACGGTTGACTTACCCTTTTTGAAAGCCATGCTGATGGGGGAAATAACCGAACGATTTTCGAGATGTGCAACTATTCTCTTTTTTAGAATCTTTTCGAACAACCTAGCGAACAATGACGTTATACTAACTGGTCTGTAGTTGGAAGGCTCTGTGAATGGGGCCTTTTTAGGAAGCGGGATGACATAAGATAACTTCCATCGATCTGGGACCTCACTTGTCATAAAGCTCAAGTTGAAAATGAACTCTAAGAGTCCCGGACTTTCATGAGCGACTTCCTTCTCACGAACATCAGAGGGATATCATCCGGCGTTCTTGAAGATGAATTCGGCCATTTCAATAGTTCAGTAACAATTTCTTCCTTATAGAACCAACATGAATCTTGCATCACCTCGAAGGTCGGGGAAACCAGCCTCGCTTGGTCCAGTGAGGAAGCTCTTGAAAATGAATGTTCGAATGTATTTGCCAAAAGTTCTGCCTTGTCCCTGTCAGCCCTGAGGATATTTCCGTCAGACGTCTTAAGCGCTCCAATGATTTTTTATCATTCATTCTGGAGTTCAAAAGCTTGTAAAATAGTGAAAATTACGTCTCAAAACATCTGCTAAGCTCGGATCCCCATTAGCTCATGTATGATGCCTTTTTTGGAGATATGTATGACCTCAAGAGGCTCATGCCTGATCTCAGCTGCTAGCTCGAATGGGAGGTACTTCTGTATGCCAAAGAAAACAATAACTTGGTCAGTGCAAGGATGGAACGTAATTCTGTCAGTATCGGCTTACCTCGTTCTGACATATTTATTTTCGACGCGATATGGTTGGTCGGGTCGGTGTTTTCTGTCAAAGACATAGAGACTGCGCACCGCATACATAAACAGGCGGAGGCGCAGACTGTTCGGGCATATACCGATTCGACTAAAGATCTCGCGTCGAATGCATCCTCTGGTTCCGAGCTAAATTTACTCTATTCCCTCGGGCACCTGTGCGGAACGAGGGTAGTTACAGCGAGAAAGTGTGGAGAGAAGGAGACGCAGCGTACGCGCGCAGACGCACGCGATGAACGTAAATAAATTTCACTCCGGAACCGAGGATATGTGCCACCTACTTCAGAGCAAAACTTATGTTGTGTCTTCGCGTGCGGATGTGGAGCGAGAGGAGAGACAACGATAGATTTAGTAAAGAAGGAGGCAACGACCAGCGTACGCGAGCACACGCACAGGATGCATACAGATAAGTTTAGCTTCGTAACAGAGGACATTTCGGTTCGACAACTGTATATGATTGCAGTCTGGGCGTCGTGCAGCGCCTTGGCTTGGTATAATGGAGACGAAAATGCAGCGTTGGACTGCTGGCATCACTCGCTTGGACCAAATCACAAATTTTACGAAACCTTTCTCGCACATTTGAAACCACAGTCCGAGCCAGAATCGATGTTTCGTTTTTCTGCCTATCTTGGAGAAAATTTCACGCTGATCACAATGATGTCTCCAGAATCGCCCATAACTCACTACGAACTGAGTTACGGCTCGTCAAAAATTTTGAATTTAAACTGGTAAAAGTTCGTGGACGAGTTGTCTAGATCCTGTATTTTCTCATTATTCGCAGCCATCATTCTAAATCAGGTCACAATATAAAGCCAGACCGAAAACAAAAGGAAGAACATAGATTTTGAACAAAATCATTCGCGCGTCTCTTCCCTATTGAGATCGGAAACCTGCCACTGGGCGTTGCCCATTTTTTCTTTCAAGTAGGCGTGGTCGACTTTTTCCTAGCTTTTTCTCGCTTATTTGAGAGAACCGTGATTTCGCGCTTGGCAGGGTTGCTATAGACGGCGACCGGACCAAAATATCAAAAATTACCTCTGAAGTTGGACTGTGTCTTTAAGACCGGAGTGGTTTGCTACAAGGGAATCCAGGGGAAGCTGATGAGAATGGATCCACCCGAGACACCGACTTCAGTGCAAAGCTTACGCTCCACAGCCAACTCTTGCTTCCCTTGAATTTTCTCGCGTCTAAGGCAGCGTCCATACGTTGCGAGAGCGGGCGTCCCCGTTGTTGTGCGTCTCTCGACGCTCCTCAACGCTAGAGCAGCCCGTGCCCGCAAATTAACACAGGCAAACACCTCCTATCTCGAGTTGATTCGGTTGAAAACGTTTTTTTGTTCGACTTCCGTAGTGGGATTATGAAAAACAAGGGCAGTAGTTTTACTGCAGGTTCAATGCCACCTGCTTTAGTGATGCAGCAGTAAGCTTGAAACTTGCTGCTTGCTTCGTGGTGCTGGCGTAAGCGCGCGAGAGCGAGCGGGCGAGGGCGCGCGAGGAGCGCCTGTGAGCGGCTAGCGAACCGTGTGCCCATGATGACCATCGATTTTGCGTAATCGCACGCTCTCGTCACGTATGGACGGAGCCTAAGAGTAATTTTCGTGTTGCACCGCGGAGATTCGGAGGGGAGTTCGATCAAACCGTGACAGAGTTCATCTGAGTTATTGAGACCGGCCTGGCTCATTATCGAGGACTGTGCTTGCATCTCTACAATGCGCTGAAGAGCCCTGTATTCTGCGTACCAGAAAATGAAAAAAATGACCTAAAGATCATAAAACAATATAGAAGAATCTCCCGAGAAAAATTCAGATATAATATTTATTCTGATATTCGTCATTTATGTCGCATATAATTGATTCGCACAATGACAAGCAACAAGCACCCGTATTAATGATTGGTGAAGGTGAAATTGATTCAAACATCACCGAGGATACTTCTCTGATTCTTGGGCAATGTTAGTCAGCAGACGAGAAAATCCTGCCGGCCCTATGGTAGGAACTCAAACAGATGAAATTTGCCGAAAAAAAATTAAACATGTAAGGAGACACTGCTACATAAAGAATTTGTTGATAAAACAGCAGCTTGATGGAGAAAAGTAGTAATTATGCTACAAATATACAAAATTATTCAATTAAAAACCTGAAAAAAGAATGACTAGAAACGAAGACAAGTTCACATGAGCTCTGGTAAATTTCTAGTGACCTGTCGATTTCGATTATCACCAGCAGCGGAGCGGTGGCCCTTGGTGAAATATAATTGGCGATAAGGAGTTTAAGACGAAAAAGCCACCGCTCCGCGCTGTGATAGGCCCGTAGTAAACCCACCACTTAGTCAGGATCATCTGGGGTGCGTTCCAAGAACATTTCCATGGCTAAAGGTTCTCATTGAAACGTAGCCACGGCGGCGTGGAAGCGTTTTGCAGTTATAAATCGTGGCCACGGAAAACACGTTTGTCCATGGAAAGGCTATTTCCCCTCCCACGGCATTGTAGAAACGTTCTTGGAACGCACCCCTGAATGGGTGATAAGACGAGCCCGAAACGATCCAGACAGGGCTCAGGCGAGTCCGAAATCGTATCGAGCGATAGATTGCATTGAAGCGGTTGGTCTTGCAAAGCCATGATGATGGGGGCATGATGATACCGGTGATGACAAGAACAACCGGCCATTATTCCCTACGTGGTCGTTCACGAATCGACCAACTCCATGCTCCGTTTCTCAATACATGAAATGCTGTTTGTTTCGTGGAAGCTGATATTGATAATGATACATTGATAAGCCGAAATCTCAGCTGAATTATTTAAGTTACTCCTTTGCTCCTTAAAACAGTCTCGAGCGCACTCCTGACCTGGCACGCTGTTTCTCTCTTCTCTAGCCAAGAAGTCAGTCAGATCTGACTGAATCGATTCAGTCAGATCTGACTGAGTGATTCAGCTTAACTTGTTTGTTGCTGACTTTCTCTGTTTAGCCTAGGTCGCTATCCTACAACACGTATGTCTGAAATGTGTGCGGCTCATCTGAATTCTTTTCAGTATATCGATTCAGATAGGCTGAACTGAAATTTTTACCGGCTTTACTACGGGCCATAGTGTAAAACAGGAGTTCACTCGAAATGAAACAGTGCCTATGTACTGTTGATAAATTGTTCTGGCAGCAATCTCTGGAGAATTAGTGAAATGTCCTACGGCGGATAACTGCCACAAGGCCACAGTGATTGACGTCATCGTTTGCACAACTGGAGTTCAGGAAGAGTGAAAATTGATACAGTAGGAGGCAGAAGGTGAATATTCCGAGGAAGAGTCGCAAAATATGGATGCAGCATGGCACAGCTTGCTGATATGCGATCGGATGGCTTCAACTAAAACGGGATATTTTATGGTTATTTTATGCCTATCTAGGGCTGTGACGCTTTTAAAGGCATTACAAGTGATCACAAATTCTCACAAGGATGCTGAGTTGTAAAAATACTACTAAAATATCATTAAACTTCAAAGTCTTAGCTTAATTGGATTTAATGCCGAAATCGGCTTAAAGGCAGTGTTCACGATAAACTTCTTTGAGTTTTCAGTGTGAAACACTACGCTGGCAGATGCTGGAGGAGATAGGGTCGAAGAAAGCAGCGAAATCGGGTCAGAAATCGATAAAAACGGCAGCGAAGTGAAGATTTCGTTAGCCCAGTACGCCTGCTTAGCCCGCCCCGCCCCCATTCTGGAAAGCTTGTGGCGCCGTGCACGTTTTGATGGCGAATTTCCAAGATATTCCGCCAAGTACAGCCTGATCGATTCACCCAGATTTCGTAATTAGCGCGCGCTTTCGGAAACTAGCAGGGCGCGTAAGCTCGTGAACGTTAGAAACCGTTATTTTAGCTTATTCTAAACGTTTTTCTTCGCTGTCTCTTCACTATTTGTTGACTCACGGACAAACAACAACAACTTATGTTATGTCTCTGACGATCGAACCGCCTAAAGTATCGGTTCCTGCGGCCGGAGGAAAGTCCGCGCACACACTGGCCAACGCTGGAGAGTTCAAAGTGATCTTCAAAGTGAAGAGCACCAACAGCAGCGACTATCGTCTCAAGCCCGTATTCGGTTTCGTCTACCCAGCTGGCCCGTTCCGCTCAAAATTACCAGAACGGCCGGTGCATCAAAAGAGGTTAAGCTTGCGATTTAGAGGGCTCCAGTACCAGCAGACGCGACTGACGCACAGTCTGCGCTCCCGTCTGTTCCAGCCGACCAGATTCAGTCGCTCAACGTGCCACTGTCTGCAACGTAGACATCAAGTCGTAGATAAATGTGTTGTCAGTCGGTGCACTGTGAAAAATGAGAAACCCCATTTTTGAGTCGAACTCAAATATGATATCCATCGTGGACACTGCCTTTAAAAGATCATACCCGATGACGCGTAAGTGTTGATGTGCTATGCACACACCTCTGTGTGTCAACTAGCTGACTTGTACTAAAGCTGGGAGCACAGTGGTGTAAATGGGAACATGCTCACCCGGAAGGAGTTGGCAAAAACACATTTAACGGAAAGCATTGCTACTGCCCGTGATTCTAAGCAAAAGGAGGCTTGGGGCTCAGAAAATGGCAAAAATAATCGGGTTTGAAAATGCGAAAATCTCAAACTTTGTAGAAAAAGTTGGCCAGCCGCGGACAGCTTAATTACCTGCTGTCTATATCGTGTATACTGTTGAGGTGGACGTCACATCACGTCGAAAAGCCACAAATTACTTGACCTTTCCTTTCGCCAACTCGATGGATTGTGTAAGCCCTATATGCCTTGTTTGCCCGTAAGACACGTGTATGCTGAGAAGAACGAGCTCTCGATGTTGATTCGAAACATGTCCTCCAGAGCTGAGTTGGAGCACTTTGAGCCAAGTTATGACGAAAAGTCGCAAAAGCGGCGATTTCGCGACTTTTGCGGTTTTTTTGAGAAAATTAGTGCGGGTATTGTAGGGTCGAATCCTGCCTGTGCGCACCAGTTTCGCGTACAACCCAGCACCCATGTGAAGAGAAGGAAAGTTTCCGAATACGTTATTCTATTGAAAACGCTCTGCCTGACATTTGCCTATGAGCTTGAATGTGATTTTGAAGTGATGATTATGCCAATATTCACCTGCAGAAACATTCCAAGAAGATCTGTTCCAGCCTTCTGCAGCTTGGTGAGAAGGATATTCACATGTTTGAAGGGAACCTCTTTGTACGCTGGAAAGACGTTCTTCGAGTAGTGAGGTAGATTCTTTACCTGAAAGCGATTATATTCTTCGAATATTTGGAGGATCGCCGAATCTGGCCTTTGTAGAACTTCGCACACAAGAAAAGTGGTCTCTGAGTTCTCCCCAGGAATGATGCGGTGGAGAAAACATTGGTTTTCGAACTGGTGATAACAAAAAGAAAAAAAAACGTGCAATTTAGTGGGGAAAACAGACTGGCAGTTTTGAGGGAGTTGTGCATTTGGAAAGAATCGAGGATATGCATCTTTGCATGGATTGCAGCCATGTCAAGCATCTAAGCTTACAGCTCGAAAATTAACTTATTTGCTGATGTTGCATTAAACTTGAAAACGCTAGGGGATGTGACAAATTATAGTAATGAAAAAATATTAGGAAGCCGTTCTCACGTAGAATTTGCTCCATTTTGGTTTGTGAATAGGAGGACAGTGGATGCTTTGTTGAAAGAAACACGAAAAAATTAGCAGCAGCGGTTTGAAATAGGGTAAAATGACGGAAGAGAACGTTGGTTGGATCAACCTGAAGTTGCGACCGCCTACGAAGCTCAGCCTCAAGGTTGGATGAGAAATGATTTGGCCCCAAATTCGTAGCTTTGAGCCGTGAAAACTTCGAGTTACTACGAAGAAAAAAGAGAATAAAACTGTTTCTAATGTAACAAGGGAACCACAATAGGTCATAGTGACCATTCCAAATGAAATGTTCTTTTCTGAAACCATTTTCGGACGAAAAGTCCGAATATGCCCATCGCAGCTGCCTAGACCCACCCTGAAAGAAGTTATGAGCGTTTTTTAAAGCTTCGCGGCAAGGTAAGGGTACCCCCCATGGAATTTTTAGGGTGCTTTTAAGTTTTTCTCCGGATTTTGCTGAAAACATGTATGTAGGGGTAATCTGGGGTGCTGAACACGAATCTGGGGTTCGCTTGTGGAAATTTCAAGGTTTACTGTAGGTTACGGTAGGTAACATGCCATTTAGGAGGCAAAACCTACCTCAATATTCCGATAATCGACAAATGGACATCGAATTCGTATTCAGCACCCCAAATAACCCCCACATAGAAACTTTGAGACAAATCTGAGACTTTGACCAAACTACCGTATACCCACCGTAATCTACCGTAAGCTGTCAAAAATCGATAAACCGACATCAGATTCGTGTTCAGCACTCCAAATAACCCCCAGAAAAATAGTTTGAGCATAATCTATGGTAGCACTCCGGAAATCGTCAACAGTCGCGATTTGCCATCAAATTCTCCCCCGATGGGAATCTGTGAACGAATACAGTCGAAAACATCGGAAAATCGATAAATGAACCTCATATTCGTGATCAGCACCTCAAATAACCCCCCCAGAGCGAATTTTAAGTCAAATCTGGAATATTTTCCTAAAACGCTTCGAGAACCCTCTAATTGGTATAAATAAACGCCCAACCGAAAATCCGTACTCTAGTTGGTATAAATAAACGCCCAACCGAAAATCCGTACAAGTCCAAAACGCTGTTAGTCTGCGCAAAGTTTGGAGAATGTTCCTTCACCCAAAATTTGTACAGTGGGGTAGTTTTGGGCGCTGAACACGATTGTGAGGTCCGTTTCCGGATTTTCGTAGAAAAAATATGTGCTTTTTGGAGGGTACAACAGGTACGAAAATCAGAGAAAAAATGCCTATAATTTTTTTCAGAGTGGGTCTAGGCAGCTGCGATGGGCATATTCGGACTTTTCGTCCGAAAATGGTTCTAGAAAAGTACATTTCATTTGGAATGGTCACTATGACTTACTGTGGTTTCCTTGTAAGAAGAAGTCTCGCAGAACGTCGCTAACCTGTGGCCAGTTAGCATCATCTGGGACACCTCGGATGCTGAATATCTTGTCCAGCTGATCAACCACGTCTTTAGTACCAGGAAAAATCGCTTGACCCGTACAAATTTCGGCAAATATACATCCAACACCCCTGGAATGGGAGAAATTTAGTGAAATTGAGTGCTTCTTTTCGGCTAGATTTCATCAGGTTTTCTTACCACATATCTAACGAAGTCGAATATTCGGTGCTACCTAGAAGTACATCGGGTGGCCTATACCACAAAGTTACCACTTCATGGGAGTAGGTCCGGCTTGGAACAGATTTCGCCCTTGCCAGACCAAAGTCGGCCAATTTCAGAACTCCCGTGTCATCCAGTAGTAAATTCTGTGGCTTGAGGTCTCTGAAAGAGAATCAACCATTAGAAATCCGAAAGTCAGAAATAATTCGATCCGACTACACCTGTGAAGAATCTTCTTCTTATGACAGAAGTCGAGACCTCTGAGGAGTTGAAACAAGAGAAGTTTGATCTGGAAGCAATCAACTCCGGTTGGGTGGCGCTCGAGGTACTTGCTGAGATCCATTTTCTGCAAGAGTCGACACTCAATCGCATCGACATGTATGTAGCTCCTCGATTCCAATCGAAATTTCTTTTACAAACCATATACTCGAAGACAAATGTCAGCTGATTGTGTTGGTGGAAGATGTCGTGGAGGCAGACGATGTTAGCATGGCGCAATGTCCGCAACAATGAAGCTGGAAATCGATAATCGATTTAAATGATTGATGGGGTTGCTGAAATTCTCTAATTCTGATTTGTTTTCTTGAAATTCTTTGACCTTCTCTGATTGCCGTGAACGGAAGGCCTTCTTGGAACTGCAATTTGATTTCCTTCAAGGCCACTATTGATCCGTCGATTCTGCAGTGAAGATGACTTAGACTGATTATTACCTTCTGTAACAGGGGTGTGCGTTAATGAACAATTTTTTTTCGTTAACCGTTAATCGTTAATTTTTGAAAAAAAACCTCGTTAATCCGTTAATACGTTAACACGTTAATTTTGCATTTCGTTAACAAATTTGAAAACATTACCTGACCACCACGAAAATCGACAATTAACCAGACGTCCCAAAAAACAACATGAAACACGTTTCATACCAAACACCGCAGTCCGTACACTCCAAACTTGGAAATCATCTTCATGGATTATTAATACTATCAGCCAGAACGATAAACGAATACTCTTCAAGAATAGGAATCCTGACATGGAAAAAAGCATAGATGGATGGAACATTAACGAAATAAAAATTAACGTGATTTCGGGACTTTTTCGTTAACCGTTAATCGTTAATTTTTGAAAAAAAAACTGCGTCAACCCGTTAATGCGTTAACACGTTAACGTTATTAACGCACAGCCCTGTTCTGTAAGCCCTGTCCAAATAATTTGCCCGCCTTACTTCGATTTGCACTTGTATACAGTGGCGTAGCTACCTTCCCCAAGCTTCTCCAGACGCTCATACGTTTCATTCACATCTTGTTCGGGGATCTCCTGAAAAAGTAAGAGATTGAGAGGTTGCGTTAGATCGTTACATAATGACAGTGACAGTTCCTCATTGTCACGTCACGCTTCATATTCGCTCCTTAAAGGCAGTGTTCACGATAAATTTCACTTGCGATATCTCCATGGTTTACGGAAGGTCTGGTGCCCTATATAGCAGGGCATGCTTAAAAAGGACACGAAAGACGCGTTTTTGTGCCAAAATCCGGCTCTCCCTTGTTTACGTTGATTTTTGAGAGTGGAGAAATCGACAGCTAGAAGGATGATACCTATCAGTGCAATGAAGCGATCAGCTCACTTATCAGCACTTTCTTCATTTGATCATTCCTATAGTCTGAGTTTTCATTTGTTCATATCGACGGGGCGGATCTGGGGCACGGGGCGTCTCTGGGGCACCAAAACACTTGTTTGCAGCCGTTATTTCGCCACTCCTGGCTCGTTTTCTACCGTTCCTTTGGCACTGGGAGGCAAGGATCCTTCTCCCCTATCATTTCACTGTAAAAAGTCAACGAGGATGATCATCGTGAACACTGCCTCTAAAGAGCTTTTCATATACTTTTTTTGGAGGAATCAGCTTCCTTCACAAAGGAACAAGAACAGCTTTGTCGGTATTAATCTCCAACAGTGACATTATGTTACTAATATATCTCAGGGCGCAAATGCATGCAAAGGAACCCAATAACTTCGCTTCGAAGTAAAGTCTAGGGCAACGGAAGAAGGCGGTTGTGTGATTGCGTATTCCCCCTAAGCATACTGTTGTTTGCGCCATAATCGACGGAAAAGTTTTTTTTCCTGAATTTGGAAACAAACGCTGGAAACATTGGGAAACGATAAGTTTTCCACTCACCACACATAGTCAGCACACCTAAGGTCTTTATCACAGATGCACGCAACAAGAAAAAAAAGAAAAATTTACGAATACATGGAAAGAATAGAGAAAAATTAATTTTTTCTCGATATTCCTGCGTGCATACAGGTTAACTCACAAATGTTCAACGTTTTCGATGTTATTTCTTCCAAAATTCGGAGAAAAATTACAACATTGCCGTCGATTATGGCGCAACCCACAGTATGCCTAGTGGAAATTCGCAATAGCACGATTGCTCTTTTCCGTTGCCGTGGACTGTAGAGTGAATCCTCTGCTTTCACTTCACGCGAAATACATTTCACTCCGAAGCAGAGGATACTTCATTGAGCTCTCATTGGATTTTGTGCAGTTCTTTTTTTCTATAGAATAATGATCGATTGCTAGATGGAAAACAAGCTAGTCATCTGAGTTCAAGCGGTGCCAGTTGTGAGAAATTGCGATCCGCACCAGGTCTACGATAGGGTAAACGATGAAATCAATCGCGTCGCGTCCAAGCCACATCGAAAAATACCAATGGAAGTGCTTTGACGTCCGACGCCGAACGAGCATGGGACCAGGGCTGGGCACGCGTCCCGGTTGACCTTAGAGGGGTGCATATTGGACGCTGCGGAGAGGGCAAAGGGGGGTGCCTAAACCGAACCCCCAGATAAAAACAAAGTGCCTGTTCTGCCGAATTTCAGGGAGAAAATAGTACACGCTTTTCTTTTGATTTGTCGACTCTTCTTCTCCGCTTTTCGAAAAAAAAAACACTCACAGAATTCAAATTATTGATAGATATGCAGGTTGCGTTCGCAAAAATTAATAGTTGCTGTCGAGGTTTCTTTTTAATAACTCTATGAAATAAGTATTATCTATAATTTGTTTGATTGATTTGATAAAGAAATAAACACTACTCCGTTATCTAGTAGCAAGTAAGGATTGGTGTGATGTCATGTTTCTCTGGTGCAACGTTCATTTATTACACGGGTGGTAACCGATTCGAGACAAAGATACAAAGAGAGCGCTCAGAAGCGCTACCGTTCACGTTCAAAAAAGAATCAGCGAACTGTTGTATTAGTACAGATTGAAATTACAGGTAGCACATTCAGTATCACGACTAGCCAACTAATTTTAGCTCATGAGAATGTGACTTATGAAGAGATCCGATTGTGAAAATTGAGGACTTTGCAAGGTCTTGTGAGAGAAGTTAATGATCGAGTCCTCCTCCTTGATAAGTACCATGTCTCTCATCATGGTAAAAAAACTGCTATCAGTACCCTGCAGAGCACAAGTGCACTGAATAGGGCTTTGGAACTATAAAAACCCGAGTTGTAGCCATCTGGAGTGCCGCAATCCCTTGAAATTCGGCTCGCCGTGCGATCTGGTGCTTGTCCGCAGCAACACAGCGCACACTGGAGTGGACGCGCACACAATATTAATTTAAAAATGTAATTTATTACAGAAGGGGAAGGAGAAAAGGGCTGAAACTGGAGTAAATGGAAGAAGGCAGAGGTACGATACTTTCAATGTAACCATTATAGAAATCTAATGTAAATAAACTAAGTTGGAGCGGGGTGAGTTTTTTGGATTCGACAAGGTTCATTCAAATGAACCTAGTTGAATGAAAACAGCATTGAACATAAAAAGTAAGAGCATTGAAAGAAAGAGGAGAATCTGGCAAACACCTTGGTTTCAATAAGTTTGATATTTGATGTGATATAAGGACCTTAAACCTCGTCCCGGTTTTGTCCCGGTTTTCGGGGTAAAACCGGGACGAGATTTAAGGTCCTTAAATCACATTAAAAATCAGTCCTATTGAAACTAAAATGTTTGCCAGATTCTCCTCTTTTTAACAATATCCTTTGCTCTCAGTTTAATGCTAGTTTTGATCAACTAGGTTCGTTTGAATGAACCTTGTCACGGCTAAATATTTACACCAGCTCTAACTTTGTTTATTTACATTAAAATTCTAAAATGGGTACATCCAGAATAGACTACCTTTACCATCTTCCATTTCCTTAAGTTTCAATCCTTCTCTCCTCCCCGTTCTGTAATAAAATGCATTTTTTATTAATATTGTGTGCGCGTCCATTCCCGTGTGCGCTGTGTAGCTGCGTACAAACACCGTATCGCACGGAAAGCCGATTTTCAAGGGATTGCGGCATTCTAGGAGGGTAAAGCTCGGGTTTTCTACTCCCTACGAATCACATAAATCCTAACATTGTTCCACAACACAAAATAGTTCTGATTTCCACATCAGAACAATCAAACACAGATTAACTAATCCTTCGTAGGTTCATGAAAACATTCGACAGGAAACATTAATTATTGCAATAGTAGTAGTTCTGTTGTTGGTAATTGTTCAATTATTTTGTATTGAAAAATGTTTTACCTTTTGTCATAACTTACCGTCTTACTAACAAATTTTCCTCATGGGGTTGTTTTGAAGTTCAGAAATTACACTACCTTTTTTGTTGCCATTTTCGGAATATTCTCTATTCAGTGCATTTTTTATATTCTTGTTCATCAAAATCAGGAGGTCAAGATCATGGCTTTTTAACTATTCGGAAAACAGCCAATTTCGATTTCCCATAAGGGGGTGCCTAAAAATTACCGAGCTAAGGGGGGTGCATATTCAGATTCGCCAAGCCGGGACGTGTGCCCAGCCCTGCATGGGACTCGCAACGACTCGCACCCCTATTCTACAAGTTCTCAAACGACGTAGGCGGGCCAACTATGAAAGGTTCTTGAGAATTGAGATAAGATCGGCGCTTCAAGCAAATTTTAAGCCTTCAAAGATGAGCCTGTTTTTAGAATTTTTTTCCATAGATCATTTACGGAAATAAACTTACTGATGTAAAATCACTGTTATGGGTGATCACCTGTGCATGAGACATCGATTGATTTTATCAGATCGACTTTTTGCCATACCGAATTATATATTTTTATTTTTGTAGAGGACCATTCCGGCAGCTCAGGAACATGCTCAAAGGAGGCAGATAGTTTTAGTAGGGAAAATACAAAGCAAAACAGAATTAGGAGCAATCTATCACACTTTCTCCGAGACGCCAAAGATTTGAAGGGGTTGTTTCCTATAATGAGAGTGTCGGAGGAAATTTTTCAAACTTTTTAGCAAAATGCCGCCCATCGAGGGGTTCTAAATCTTTGCAAAAACAGGGTGCGTTTTACATCCAAGGTCACTACTGATATAAATATTAGGTCTCTAATACACGTATAAAAATCGGAGGCGCCCGGAACTGTATCCGATGATGGGGTGGTGAAGGGCGCCTCCTTCTGATTTTTAGCCATGGATTGGACAACTGAGATTTTTATGAATCGTGAAATTATCAGCAAGTTAGCCGACTCAAAAGAGGCCAGTGAACAACGAAGCACGTACCCTCCCATTACAAGTGAGCCTTAAAATACCAGTTGGCTTTTGAGGAGACAACACTGAAACGCAGCACATTCGCTGGAGAACACGAGCGGCCTCCATTGCAGGAAAAAATAGTTTTACTTCATGAAGAACAACTAATCAAGAACAGCAAGTCGCTTTTATATGGCCTCTATACGCCAAGGTCATGAAACGTGCTGTGTCACATTTTGCGCCGTGCGAAAAAAAAGAAAAAGGAAGAAAATCGAGTAAAAAATAGAAAAGTGCTCAACGGATAGGTGGGCGACGGAATCGAGTGCAAGGTGAGTTTTCGACAAACCCAATATCAATGTGGGTTATGAAAAGGATTCACCTGTTTTTCCGGCAGTGTGATCGTGTTTGGATCGTAGTGGGCACTCCTCGGTCGTCGCCTTCGGAGATGTGAGAAATCCGCTACTGTGCTCGAATTCGGACACGACGGAATCGGCCTCGACACAACTAAAGGCTCCTTGTTGTTATTTGATCTAGACCGCGACGGCCTAAATGGAAAGTGTTTGAAAACCTTGAGAGCTTACAAAAAGTCATTTATGCAAAGGACTATTTCGATGTGGCATATGACAAGCTGGAGTAACGAACCGGGCCATGTGACGGTTCACCTTTTGAAGCTCAAACGGTCGCCGTATTGATTGTTTGATACAAGAATATTCGTTTGGGATAGCTTGTGATAAGCAGTCATCTAGATTTGGAGTGTTTACTTTATCTGATAACCGATCATTCTAATAAAATTAGGGTTTCAAACGCTTAATACCATCAGTGGCCGTTGGGGGGAGTGGGCGTGGCGGGAACGTAAAACAGAAGTACAGGGTCGTAGAGGGCTAATTAGAGGCCGCCATCGGCCGCTTTTCAACGCTGGTGTTGCAGCGAGCCTGAGCATTTCCGATTTTTTTGCGAGAACTTGAGGTTTGTTTTCATAGTGAACACTGACTTCAAAATCATCGGGAGGATCGGCGACTTTTCAGCCCGTACCCATGCCCTCGTCGTGAGGCTTCCTTAAGTAATCACTTTATTTTTGCTAATTGTTTTAAATTGCAGGAAATCATTTTAAATGCAATATAAACGCTCGTAAACGTAATTGCCATAACTACTGATTTAGAATGGAGTGCCACTGAACACAACGCCCATGCATTTTAAACCGTCAAAAACGACCCACAATGACGCTACACGAGTGAGAATTTGGCCCCGGTCCTCTGCGTCCTTCTCCAAAACAGAGGTGCTGGGCCATTCCCTCCGTCGTCGATGTGTGTGGTTTACCTATTGTACCTATTTCACCACCCACACACGTCGCCGACGGTGGAAATGGCCCAGCACCCCTGTTTTGGAAGAGAACGCAAATACAGGGGCGGACAGATACAGGGGCGGGGCCAAAATCTCACTCGTGTAGCGTCATTGTGGGTCGTTTTGGCGCTTCAAAATGCGTGGGCATTGTGTTGTGTGCTATGCCATTCTAATTCCGTAGGTATCTCAATTACGTTTACGGGCGTGTATGCTGCCTTTGACCAACACAGCCGATCACCTTCGCCACGTAGTTTTGAATGCATGATCGTAATTGAATATGAGCTCGATCTGACCTGAGAAAGCTCAATATGGTTTTGGTGGCATGATGTCCATTCGCTTGGCTATGCCACGACTGAGTGAGTGGATCTGATGCCTTGATGCCGTTCGACATAGTGGCTGAAATGGACATAGGCAACTATGGGCAACTAAGAAAAACTGACAAACAATGTTAGTAGTTGTTGACCTAGGCTTCGCTGGAATTTCTACATTGAATAATTTGAAGAGTGACGGTTGGCTAAATCATGATCGACGTGAAACTGTTCATCGAGTCCGTATTTCATGTCGAGGGTATAGAGACTGCGCGCAGCATAATAGACACGCAGAGACGCAGAGTACAACCTACCGACGAACAGTTGCATGTCGATAGTACATATCTTCAAAGAAAAATCGGAATGAACCCTTTCCATACAGGTTAGCTCTGAGCGATGTCAGTGTTGTAAAGACTATTTCAAAAGATTATTTGAAAATGAATAAAATGAACAAATTGAACAACAATAAACAAAGAACACTATTTTTCAATTCGAGAACAATTGAATTAAGAAACATTAAAAAGAGAAAGTATTTAAAATTGAAATATTTGAAAAAATGAACGGATTGGTGAATTTCGAGAAGCAGATCCGAATTTATACATATCTACAGAATCAAATCCTCAGAATTGGTGGTTGAGGATTCGTGGGTGAGGGCAATCAGCTGGTTGCGGGACGAAAAAAGCATTCAGAAGCAGGTGCTCCGCCTAATGAGGAGGGAAATTGAATTTTCCAAGCGAATTTCAGCACTGACAATCGCCGTTTTTGTTCGAAATTCATTAAGCGTTGAACTAGACAACCCCGGGAGGACTTGTTGTACATTTGTACCAGTGGTTGACATTGATTGAACTAACACAGTTCACCCTAAAATGCATAGTGGAGCCATCATAACGTGAAGAAATTAAATTAAAGAGCTTGTCTTTCAGCGAATTTCTAGAGGATCCTTCCAGACGTGACTGCCTGTGGACTAATTGGGCATTCGCAGTCCGGTACATAACTTTCCTTGTACAAGACGAGCCAATGAAGATTCTGTTGCGATTCAAAATGCGATGACTTGATCTGACTGCGGCTGTAACTATCTGATGTATTCGTCTTTCATTCCCATCCTTCAGCCCAAAAATGACTTCTTGTTACGAAAAATGTTCCAAATACGTAGTTGTGAGATTTTAGTAGCTTTGGAGGTTTGGATCGTTTCGCTGATCCCGTTGAGAATTTTTCGTGTTATTTTCCTATTCTTTTTGGTCTTGCTCGGTTCGTTTCTTGCACATATTCTGAAGTAAACGCTAAATGATATGATTTTTAGGCTTTTTTTTGCCTTTTGTATCCTTTTGTATTTTTTTCTGGCGCGTGTGGGTCAGTGGCAAGAGGCGCCATTTTCACGCACCAGGTCGAGTGCTCGATCCTCGCCCAGAGCCAACCAAGCCTATCCCTACGGGGTCGCACAATCAGGGCAAGAATGGTCTGGGAGGACAAGAACACTGATTTGAAAATCGGCTGGTCCCTGAAAGTCACTATAGGTCCAGTACACATTCAAAAGCCTCTAAGATTCTGGATTCAAGTCGAATGTGTAGCGCATCCCTAAAGCGATTGATATACGGGTAAAGCTTTGTCCTTTATAACTTTTATTCATTGTTTCTATTGTATATACATATAACCTGATTCCTGGCGCATTCAGAGCATCCTTTCGTAATAAAGTCCCGCGCTGTAGAACATTACTGTTTTGGTATATCGACAATGAAAAAGTTTTAGTAAATAAACAAAAGAAATTCGCTTACCAAAATGTGCTCAACCCCACCCACGGCTGCCCACATCATAGAAAATTATCACAAGTAGACCCCAGAGAGTTCCCAGTCTGTCGAGATGTGAAAGTTTTTTTTTCGCGCTCGCGTAGTGTCCGTAATTAAGGGGCACCCTGTAATCTGACATTTATTTCGTATTCAGGGTAGTTGTTACTTCAAGACTGGGTGGAAACATTTGATTTTTCCACTGAAAACCACTGTTGCCGTAACGTTAGAAATGAAAAAAACATGAAACATGCCAATCAATTGAATAAATGAGTAAAAAGTCACATAACGAAAGTTATGGGACGAAGTGGCATCGCTAGAACAAACATAATTCAAAGGAATACCGATAACGATCAAGGAGGGTCGTGTTTTCATCGGATCGAAATCGGTGATAAAAGGAATTTTGAGAGGAAAGTGAGCGAGCAGTGATCATGCGGAATTGGAACTGAATTTCCAACATTGGTGGAAAAACACGGATTGGCCCGCATAAGGCACGAGGATTCCTAGGGAAACTTAAAAGCCCTGAGTTTTGATTTGAAATACTTTTACGCGAAACAAAACCTTTCAATTCACTAAACACCAGGCGGTCTCGATTTCTATTGCGACCACCACTCCGCACTACCTATCTGCAACTGAATGCTTTTCTGTTTTTTTTTTCGAAGTTTTCCGTTTGAAACTCCATGGATTCACTATACAAAAGTTAATGATTGTGTTTCGGACATGACACTGGAACTCTGATACTCGTTTGGGAGTCACCTCCTAACATCAAGGCAACTATGTAGTCTCAAATTTAGCTCGAATCATTACGGTTAAAATTTCACCCTACCCAGTAAAAGGTAAAGTGAGGTCGCACTACCGTTTCACCTAGTAGAGCGACAATTTCACCACAATGAGGCGAAATCGATTTGAGACTAGTTGCCTCAGTGTCACGTGGCGGGTGGTGGCCATCGTGTATCAAGACCCTTGAGGAGGCGGGAGAAACGGAAGAGGAGCGAGGTCCCTGATTGGACGCAACACGAGCTAGCCCCGTGTTACGTCCAATCAGGAACCTCGCTCCTCCCCCGTTTCTCCCGCCTCCTCAGGGGTGTTGATACACGAAGGCCACCACCCTTAGGAGGCGACTTCCAAACGAGAGTCCATTACGTAGGAGAGTTCATCAATGAGAACGTATAGTAGGCACGGATCGTACTGATACTTTGCGATCATTGTTGTTTGCTAGCGCGCCTATGTTATAACATACGTGCACCGCATTTGCGCCAATGCAGAATAAGGGGCGCAATGTATCAGTACGGTTCGTGCCCACTGTACATTACAAGAGCAATGACTGAAATAATAATAATAATAATAATAATAATAATAATAATAATAATAATAATAATAATAATAATAATAATAATAATAATAATAATAATAATAATAATAATAATAATAATAATAATAATAATAATAATAATAATCTCCAAGTTCTCCTTTCTTCAAACCTCGGCATCGTATAATATACTTTAAGATCTTGTGCCAGACGAGGTTGTTAGGTGGATACTTTTATTGAAGGCCTGACGTTTCGACTGAACGTCTTCTTCAGAGGCCTAAAAAGGGTCTCGAGAGTTACATAATTTATGATTTACCCTATCAAGCGCCTCCTCCCCCAGCAGTTCTGATGTGCTGTGAGAAGCAGCACAGACGCATTTAACAGGATAAGGCGAACCCACCACGTCACTCCACCTTAGAGCAGGGCTCCGCCACTACGGTTGTAAGCAGACCAGTACGCACGAATGAGAGCTACTGTGAGGAAGATTTTGATTACCACTCGCAGTGCTGAACAAACGGCAGGAGGTCATTTGTGATCGCGGGACGCTCAGATCTGTTGTTCATCAACGGGTCTCTTGCATGAATCCAAAAAGCTTCCAACGACTTCCTCGCTGATATTTCGCTTTCGCATGCCAGAATCACACAAATCACATCGTAATCAACTCCATCGTGCACTTCCATTTTATGTCTTCCAAGCGGTGTTCTTGAGTCGTTGCGGCGTTTGCCGGCCAGCTGCTCCTTTAAACGTACCGCTAACGGTCTTCCAGTTTCACCTATATAGGTTGCGTTACATGTCCGACATTTAATCTCGTAAATCACTCCAACTTGACAGCAGTCACCGATTTTCCCGTAGGGACAAATTACGCAGTTCTCTGATAAGCACGTTCTATCATACATTCTGTTTCTCACCAGCTGACGTTTAATGTTGCTGTTTGGAATGTTCACTAGAATAACATCCTCGTTCAGCTGGGCGCGTGCAATGCATTGTCGGATACTGTGAGATACTGCTTCCGAGAAAAACGGAATGCATAGCTGTATTCCTGAAAGTTTAGGTTCCTGGCAAAAGTAAAGATTTGGCATGGCCATTTTTTCGAAAAATTAGAAATATACTCAGTTAAAAGGGGAAGGTAAAGAAAAATAAAAAAAAAAGTTTTGAAATATTCCTGAGAACGATTTGGCGTAGAATAATTTGATTTTTGGGAAATGTAGTGAAATAGTTGAAAGCATGATTTGGCAGTCGAGTTTGAACCTACTATCGATAAGAGTTGTGCAAAACGAGAGATCGCATTGTTTGAGCTTATCCGTAGAACATATCAAAGCAAAATCACGCGTGTTATGGAACAAACAGTTGATTTTACTTCATTTAATACGAGAAGACTGCGGCATTCCAGCTCCCGAACGAGCTTTTACTGCTTGCCTTATCACGCGTGATTTTGCTTCGATATGTTCTATGTTATAAGCTCATACAATGCGATCTCTCATTTTGCACAACTCTTATCAATAGTAGGTTCAAACTCGACTGCCAAATCATGCTTTCAACTATTTCACTACATTTCCCAAAAATCAAATTATTCTACGCCAAATCGTTCTCAGGAATATTTCAAAACTTTTTTCATTTTTCTTTACCTTCCCCTTTTAACTGAGTATATTTCAAATTTTTCGAAAAAATGGCCATGCCAAATCTTTACTTTTGCCAGGAACCTAAACTTTCAGGAATTTCATTTATTTTTTCCTGAAGGTTTTCTTTCTAACATGATTTATGCCTGGTGGTGTTAATTCAAAATTCAAAGTAGACGCACTGATGCCCTGCCCCCCCCCCTCCCCCTTCTATGACGTCCCGCGCACTCCCATCAATGTCCTGCACACTTTCTATGACGTCCTGCACGCTCCCACTAATGTCCTGCACACTTTCTACGGCGTTCTGCGCCCACCCATTTGGGTCACAAGCACGCTCATGCCGATCAGTTTTTCCGCACCTTCCTTCAGAAATTTTCTGGCGTCAGCTTGGAAGAGAAAAAAGTGTCAGCCTGGATATGAGTACCTATGCCAATTCGAGACTTGACGCCTCAGCAAAAGAGACTTGATACTCATGTACAAGTCGTCATGAAGTCTTAATTTGCCGCGTTAAATTCACTGTATGGGTGAATTTGCCGCTAGGATAGGTGAGAATGGCGTGAATATCCCGTGGAAATGGTGCGAACTTGCAGCGAGAGAGGGTCTAATTTACCACGAAAATGAGGTGAACTTACCTCTAAAATGGATGATTTTGCCTCGAAAATTTCACGAATTTAAAGGTACACAGCACAGGAAGCCCCGCCTTTTCCGCAACATGGGCGTAATCTTGACCGAGGTCTGCGGTGAGGAGCCATGCTCCGCGGACCGCGGCGTAACTCACCCCCCCCCCCGCCGTGAAGATACCCGTTGTATCCTCCCAGCAGCCAAAATTATGCTGGCCTCCGGAGAGTGACTCGAAGTCAACTTTCAGGGCCGGCATCAGAATGCCGAGTGAGGACTCTGGTGGGATGAGGCGGCTTTTATACCGGCTGTGCTCATAGTAAACACACCGAGACATGATCAATTGTTTTATCATGTTTTCGCTGAGATGTTTTCACTTGTTTAGAAATTTCTGACATGCCAGCAACGGCGGTAATTTCACCCTTTGCGCTGAGTGATATCCAGCCGCTGAACAATTGATATGCATTAACATGTTAGCGCTGGCGAGATTTTCACGCTTTGCGCTGACTGATATCCAACCGCTCAGGAAATTCACCCTTTGCGCGGATAAGCTTTGATGAAGGCGCTAAAGGTGAATTTGATGCCTTATGATAACAGAGCGTGATAAAGGCCGCTTTCCCCGAAGCATCAAGTCTCGAATTGGCAGACACAGCCAACAATTATGTTTGCACAATTTCGACCTCCTCAGCCACTTCCCAGTGGCTTCTCGAAGAGAGCGGTGTGTGAATGAATGCATACCGCTCCTCTGCCCTTTTATACCCCGCATGTTATGAGCGTGTGTTATCGTTCGTTTGTTGTGACAATGAAATCTTTTGTGCCCCGTGTTTTGCAATTCTCTACTCTCTGTTGCTCCAATCTTTCCTACAGATCCTAACTAGTACTATTTTGCCTGAAATATTCTTCCATTGTCGACTGATTCCATTTTTCGCCGGTGACAACCACCGTGAACACGTTCATACAACTGGTCAACTAGTCCAGGCCAAAAAATAATGTCACTGAAATAAGACGTTTTAGTGCGTTTCTCGCCGTTTCTTCGTAATTTCTGTAACACCCGGTGGCCAACGCTTTGTTTTGAGTGGAAAATTCGGGAACGAAAATCATCGTGAACGCTGCCTTTAAAGTATGGTTACGGTAGCCCTGCGGAAAAAATGATCGGCATGGGCATGCTTGTATTTCGGTCCGGCGCACTTTCTACGGCGTCCGGCGCACTCCCACTTGGGTCCTCGCCACCCGCTAACCAAAAGTCCGGCGGCGCGCAGCACCTCGCGCGGCCCGCGAGCAGAATGGTAGCGGGTGGCGAGCACTGGCATGCTGGCGCTCGCCACCCGCTCACCACATTACGGCGGCGCGCTCGCAACACCACGTCGGCGCGCTCGCCAAGCGCTGGTCGCCGACGGAAAGATAGCGGGTGGCGAGCTATTGAATGTGGCTTCCGCTTGAAATTCATGCCATGCTTGCACTTTCGCTTCGGTTATCCGGTGTTTTCGTCTGCAGGGGGGGGCTATGGTTTAGCACTTGGCCACACCCATTTTCCGTGCCGCCGCGCAGTTTAAACACTAACCCAGGGTTCAAAATCAGGAGATTCGTTGCGGCAGGAAAAAATGGGCGTGGCCAAGTGCGATATCATAGAGCCCCCCCCCAACTCCTCTGCTGCGATGGCACCAGTTATTCTTTCCGAGTAACATTACATATTTTTAAAAATCTCAGAGCCCAGGATTAGGAATTTATTACAGTCAGTTTCAAATTAGTAAAAAAAATCTTAGAATTTTAGGTGTTTCTCCTGATTGAGTTATACCAACTAGAGCCATATTTCTAAATAACGAAATCACCATTTTCTAAACCTCAACGGAAACCAGGGTGCCCATGTCGATCAAATATTCAAATTATCCAGCCAGTGATGAAGCGGATTTTTTTCTGAAAATATCTTTGTGGCGAGCTGCAGAGGTGGGAAACGGAACGAAAACTTCGCCAAGGAGCTTTTTTCTTGTATAAGGAGTTCACTCGGGATATTCACTAATTCCTTATTTCGAATTTTCTAATCATTTGGGGAGTTCAATTGTTAAACTGTTTGAAACTTCGAGAGTTCAGTTATTAAACTGTTCGAATAATCAGTTAGCTTCCTCGGAAACATCTCGCTTTGAACCTTTCGTCGCCTTCCTTTTGTCGCAGCGGGGCCTGACCCTGCATCCCCCCTCCATTTCACCACAGCGTGGGCTTTCCCCTAACCTCACTCGCTTTTCTCGTTTTTTAGTTCAAGATAATCTATTTATAGTGATATGGTCATAAAATGGAAGAGCGGTGAGATTTTATCCACAAGCCGCTCTTCTTCAGGGGGTCAGTAGCACACTATGAGGTGGGTAGGCAGGTTCACCGGCTATGAATATATACTCGCCGGTAACCTTCACGGCGGCTGCGGAATGTAACTCGTCCAGTGCGTGGGCTGCTCGTGGGTCTGGGAGAGGGGTTGAAACTTTTGGGACCGCGAAACTTTTATGCGTCTAACGAAGACTACACTGTCCCAAAAAAAGCGAATCCCAAATTAGGTTGCGTAGATGGCCTGTGAAGTGAGCTCGATAAAGACCGACTCGTCTCAACACAACTTAGCTGATGCTTATTTGTGCACCAATCCTCTGGTTCCATGCCGAATTGTGAAGAAACTGAACTACGACCCCCGCAGCCGCTGTGACGCTTCCCATCGAGTTGAAAATGACTATATAAAGTTTGAGCTCAGCAGTATTACAAAAACAAATCAAACAACAAACAGCAACAAAGGATAATGACAATGGTGAGATGTAGGCAAAACTTCGGGAAATGTTGCGAAACACTTTAAAGGACCATAGCAATTCAGCGGGCGATTCGCTAGCAAACAGCTCGCGACCCGCTATACCACCTCTCCTCGCGCTCGCGACCCGCTATACCCATAGCGGGTGGCGAGCGAAGACGAGGGGGTAGCGGGTGGCGAGCTCTTCGAAATGAGAAGTGAGCGGGTCGCGAGCGGGGCCCGAAATGGGCGCGGGTGGCGAGCTTCGACTTCCTGAGCACTCTTATTCGGGTCCCTCACACTTTCTGCAGTGTCCGGCGCACTCGCACTTGGGTCCCGCAAACTTTCTATGGCGTGCGGCGTACTTCCACTTGGGTACCGCTCACTTTCTCCGGCGTCTTGCGCACCCCCACTGAAGTCACCTACAATTTCTACGGCGTCCTGCGCACTTCCACTTGGGTACCGCACATTTTATACGGCGCCCGGCGCACTCCCACTTGGGTCCCGCACACTTTCTACGGCGTTCTGCGCACACTCATTTGGGTCCCGCACACTTTCTACGGCGTCCGGCGCACTCGCACTTGGGTCCCACACACGTTCTACGGCGTCTAGCGCACACCATCTGTGATCCCGCACACTATCTACGGCGTTCTGTGGCGCACTTCTGAGTCACATCGTGCGGCGTTCCAAAAAGTACTTCCGAGATCCCGCCGTATTGATTGAAGCGTTGCCCCGTCTCAGGAAGCGTTCAATACTGAGCAAAAGCCTATCAGTAACGGTGTTTATTTCATTAGTTCATTTTTACGAATGAGTAAACGTCGGATGGTTTATAATAACATGTTTACGTGTTTTTGTCTTTCTTGACCCTCAATTTTGAGGTTCCGCAAAAATTGGGCTACAAACTTCAAAATTTGACAGGACCTAGGTGCAATCATAACCAACTTTCTAGCAAAAAACGAGCTTTCTAGCTCAACGATAAGTGTTCCAACAAGATCGTGTACGCCAACTGAATAAAAAAAAGGAGATGAACCCTTTTTTCGACCAAAATCACGTGGTTTTGACAATTTTTCTCGAATCTCAGGTAACCATTCCGGACCATTTTTTGAACAGTTATTAAGCTTTCTAAAGTATAATAAATGCAAAAAGAACGGTTTTTCTACGTTCGCTCTGGACCCTGATACTGAGATCAGGGGGTTGCGCGATGGCCAATCAAAGCCAAATCTGGTGAGCGCTTCGCGCTCACCACAATTTTGTCTTCACGTTGAATGAGCGGTTGTTCATTTCGAGATCTGCTTGATACCGTGGCGTGGCATACCCATTCATCAGTGCTATATTTGAAGCCATGCTGCGTGACTCCTGGCGCTCCGCTTCACCTGTGCACACCCTTGTAGCCGTATTAAACATATTCCTGATAACCGCACGTTTCACGGCTTCTGGATGAGTGGAGGTGGCATGGATCAGAATGTTTTTCGAGCTGGGCTTGCGGTACCACTTGACACTGAATGCACCGTTATATATCCTCACTTGGGTGTTGAGATAGGGCAGCCATCCCTCTCGGGGCGTCTCTCGAGTGAGCCTAATGTTTTCAGACTGCACATTCATTAACCGGAAACACTCATCCAATTCAGTCTGCGTTGACGTTATTATGAAACAATCGTCGATATATCTGCAATAGACTAAAGGACGGCGTTCCAGTATGGGTGTTTCGATTCTGCTCATAAAACAGACTGCTAGTACCGGTGCTAGCCTTTGGCCCTTAGCAAGCCCTCTTATTTGAGAGAAATATTTGCCTGCCCATCTGAAGATATTACATTTCAAACATTCCTTGATCATAGTCATAACGAATGATCTGCTGAGTCCAAAGGTGTTCACGTTTCTGCCGTGTCTATCCAAGAGTTCGGATAAGGCCTGAAGTGCTTCATCGTTTCGGACGTTGGTGTATAATGACGTCACGTCGAATGACTCCATAACGCTATCGCTATCGATGTTTTAGCTGCGCATTATCTCAAGGTATCTGTTTGTGTTGGGCAAGTGAGAAGGGATAAACGCTAATAATTGATTTACGATCATGTTGAGGAACCATGATATTCGGTCGGTAGGACCCCCGACGCAACTAATAATTGGTCGTATCTTGAAAGTCTCGGCCGACATGGATGATGTTTCGTGAAGAGCGATCTTATGAGTCTTTATGAGATTGTAGAAGACTGGGCAGCTGGCGTGCTCAAGTTTGAGCCTGCGTAAGAACCGTTCATTCAATCCAGCAGACTTCCCAGTGGTCATCCAGATGTGATTGAGGCGTCTACATTGGGAGGCGAATCGCGTTGCGGACGACTGCTGATAAGTAGAAGTGTCCCGCAGGTGTAGTTTTGTTATTTCGCGATCTAACGACTGCGGGATTACCACGAATTCTCCGCCTTTGTCACTGACGGATATACGTATTGTTCCGTTCGACCTCAACTCTCGCAGTTCGTTGAATCCTTGCCACTGTTCTTGGCTGAGGTTGCTGTTTCGAACCATTCGGAAGCGATTCAAAACGGATAGTACTCCTGCTGATAGAGCTCTGAATTGAAAATCCGTTTTGGGAGCTGGATCTGGTTCCCTGTAAAACGAGTTAGAGAACGGCACAGAAGGAAGTTGTCTTCGTGGTGGATTTCCGTTTACTACATAACCACTTACGTTGGTTTTTATGCGAAGCAAATCTTTCAGTTTTTGCAGTCCGCCCACTACCTTGCGAAATGTGAAAGCATTGATGTTCTGCGATGGCGCAAATGATGGACCCAGGTTGAGAAAATTGACAGCGTTCAATGAAATCTGAGCGTTCCCGACCACCGTGACTCTTGTCCCTTGATTCTCATCTCCAGCAATACTGATATTAGTGGTTTGGTCGAGGTTCACTGATGGATCACCCTCTCTGTTTAAATGACCCTGCACTGAACTCACAAGCGCATTATATTTTGCACAAAGACGGGACTTGGACCTAGAACGGATAGAATCACGAATAGTTCTCGACTCACTCCCTATCCTCCTCCAAGTCTATTCAGGCAGAAGTCGTCGACATGCCTGCTCTTTACAAGTGCATTTCAATATACTGGAATACAATACACGCTGATTCTCCTTGATCACAACACGCAAAATAGAGCGGTAGATGTTCAATATCATCTGGTGATCTTCGGGTAAATGACAGCATGCACCGATCTTCTTATTCGTAATGAAACGCGGAAGCACATCGGTTGTTCTGCATTGGAGAAGGAACTTCAAGGATTGACGAGTGACGACCACTTTTTGTCGAAGCGATAATGCTTCGCGTACCAAGGAGAACAGTTGCGGCGGTATTTGGTCCAATAATCTCCAAGTTCTCCTTTCTTCAAACCTCGGCATCGTATAATATACTCTAAGATCTTGTGCCAGACGAGGTTGCTAGGTGGATACTTTTATTGAAGGCCTGACGTTTCGACTGAACGTCTTCTTCAGAGGCCTAAAAAGGGTCTCGAGAGTTACATAATTTATGATTTACCCTATCAAGCGCACTTGTAAAGAGCAGGCATGTCGACGACTTCTGCCTGAACAGACTTGGAGGAGGATAGGGAGTGAGTCGAGAACTATTTGTGATTCTATCCGTTCTAGGGCCAAGTCCCGTCTTTGTGCAAAATATGATGCGCTTGTGAGTTCAGCGCAGGGTCATTTAAACAGAGAGGGTGATCCATCAGTGAACCTCGACCAAACCACTAATATCAGTATCGCTGGGGATGAGAATCAAGGGACAAGAGTCACGGTGATCGGGAACGCTCAGATTTCATTGAACGCTGTCAATTTTCTCAACCTGGGTCCATCATTTGCGCCATCGCAGAACATCAATGCTTTCACATTTCGCAAGGTAGTGGGCGGACTGCAAAAACTGAAAGATTTGCTTCGCATAAAAACCAACATAAGTGGTTCTGTAGTAAACGGAAATCACCACGGAGACAACTTCCTTCTGTGCCGTTCTCTAACTCGTTTTACAGGGAACCAGATCCAGCTCCCGAAACGGATTTTAAATTCAGAGCTCTATCAGCAGGAGTACTATCCGTTTTGAATCGCTTCCGAATGGTTCGAAACAGCAACTTCAGCCAAGAACAGTGGCAAGGATTCAACGAGCTGCGAGAGTTGAGGTCGAACGGAACAATACGTATATCCGTCAGTGACAAAGGCGGAGAATTCGTGGCAATCCCGCAGTCGTTAGATCGCGAAATAACAGAACTACACCTGCGAGACACTTCTACTTATCAGCAGTCGTCCGCAACGCGATTCGCCTCCCAATGTAGACGCCTCAATCACATCTGGATGACCACTGTTAAGTCTGCTGGATTGAATGAACGGTTCTTACGCAGGCTCAAACTTGAGCACGCCAGCTGCCCAGTCTTCTACAGTCTCATAAAGACTCATAAGATCGCACTTCACGAAACATCATCCATGTCGGCCGAGACTTTCAAGATACGACCAATTATTAGTTGCGTCGGGGGTCCTACCGACCGAATATCATGGTTCCTCAACATGATCGTAAATTAGTTATTAGCGTTTATCCCTTCTCACTTGCCCAACACAAACAGATACCTTGAGATAATGCGCAGCTAAAACATCGATAGCGATAGCGTTATGGAGTCATTCGACGTGACGTCATTATACACCAACGTCCGAAACGATGAAGCACTTCAGGCCTTATCCGAACTCTTGGATAGACACGGCAGAAACGTGAACACCTTTGGACTCAGCAGAACATTCGTTATGACTATGATCAAGGAATGTTTGAAATGTAACATCTTCAGATGGGCAGGCAAATATTTCTCTCAAATAAGAGGGCTTGCTAAGGGCCAAAGGCTAGCACCGGTACTAGCAGTCTGTTTTATGAGCAGAATCGAAACACCCATACTGGAACGCCGTCCTTTAGTCTATTGCAGATATATCGATGATTGTTTCATAACAACGCCAACGCAGACTGACTCGGATGAGTGTTTCCGGTTGATGAATGTGCAGTCTGAAAACATTTGGTTCACACGAGAGACGCCCCGAGAAGCATGGCTGCCTTACCTCAACACCCAAGTGAGGATATATAACGGTGCATTCAGTGTCAAGTGGTAACGCAAGCCCAGCTTGAGAATCACCCTGATCCACGCCACCTCCTTCCATCCAGAAGCCGTGAAACGATGCGGTTATCAGGAATATGTTTAATACGGCTACAAGGGTGTGCACAGGTGAAGCGGAGCGCCAGGAGTCACGCAGCATGGCTTCAAATATAGCACTGATGAATGGGTATGCCACGCCACGGTATCAACGCAGATCTCGAAATGAACAACCGCTCATTCAACGTGAAGACAAAATACAGCTATGCCGTTTTTCTCCGAAGCAGTATCTCATAGTATCCGACAATGCATTGCACGCGCCCATTCACCTTTAGCGCCGTCATCAAACCTTATCCGCGCAAAGGGTGAATTTGCTGAGCGGGCGGATATCAGTCAGCGCAATGCTCATACACTGGAGGGGGCTAGCGCAGCTCTTCAGGGGGGCAACCCTCCGGGCACCGGCGCTTGCCCCCCCAATCGGGGGGCTACCGCCGGAGTGACAATTTGGCTTGATCGGAGCCCCCCCGTCACTGCCCTGAAGCCCCCCTGTGACTGCCCTGAAGCCCCCTGTGACTGCCCTGAAGCCCCCTGTGACTGCCCTGAAGCCCCCTTGTGACTGCCCTGAAGCCCCCTGTGACTGCCCTGAAGCCCCTGTCACTGCTTTGAAGCCCCCATCACTGCCCCGGAGCCATGACGTCACGGCTCCGGAGCAGTGACGTCTGACTACCGGAGCAGTGACGTCACCCTCCCCGGAAAGCGTCTCCGCTTCCCTCCAAAAATATCCTTTCTGACAGTGACTCTGAAGTCGCCGTCCAGGGCCGGCCCTGTTGGGCCGAATGCGGCTCTCCATGAGGTGAGGCGCCTTTTATACCGCTCGAGCATGTGATAGATGCCTTCTCTGGCCTCTATTGTCGTAAACTACCTTCTACGACTTCTTCCCATCTTTTCCCTCTCTTCCTCTCGGGGGGCAAGCGCCGGAGGAGGCAGGGGCCTCCTGAAGCCCCTCGGGGAGGCCTGCCTGTCGCTCCCAATTCGAAAACGGGGCTCTATTGTCCGGCGCTTGCCCCCCCGCAGAGTCTGAGCAGCTGAACGAGGATTTTATTCTAGTGAACATTCTATAGTTGTGCTCGAATATTCGCAATCGAATAAACATTCGAATAAATTATTCGATTATTTATTCGATTATCGAGTAATCGAAAAATCTCGATTTTCGATTATTATTCGAAATCGACTATCGAAAAAAACAGATATTCGATCATTATTCGAAATCGACTATCGAAAAAACCTCATATTCGATTATTATTCGAAATCGACTATCGAAAATACCACGTATTCGATTATTATTCGAAATCGACTATCGACACTGACAATTATTCGAACATATTCGATCTTCGAATATATTCGAATAATCTAACACAGCCATTACCAAATCCTACACAGAAAATTTTCGAAGGGCCAGTGCACCAGCACTACTGTGGCTAAGGGCAAGGGCTTAGCGGAACTATTCCGTTTCCGATTCCGTTTCCAAGTTTTTATGCGCGAAAACTGAATAAATTGGTGCAACACGATTTATGATAGTGTGTCTAGGCAAGGATTTTTGAAGGTTCCGTGAGACGCTGAAAATTACATTCGACCTCTTCTGTTCAAGCGAATATCTCTCAGCTTGGCTGAGATCATTCACGAAG
The DNA here is from genome assembly GCA_029168955.1 of Aplectana chamaeleonis. NCBI lineage: Eukaryota > Metazoa > Nematoda > Chromadorea > Rhabditida > Cosmocercidae > Aplectana > Aplectana chamaeleonis. The sequence goes on along the minus strand of JAPDOI010000223.1, from coordinate 115,807 downwards.
TTTAGTAGCTTGGGATCAGAACCCTATAAAACGATGACACGAAATGGACGTGGCAGGAATCTGAACGCCTTTTGATGATTATTTTTGAAAATATGTAGCTTTTCCACAGAGATTCAATGATTTCGTTAAGCGTTGCTTCTAAATTCCACTTCTTCGCTTGTTTACCGCCGCGGCAGCAACAAAAATCGAGATACATAGTTTCCTTTGCACATGCAACCTATCTTCCAGAAAGGAGTTTGGGAGGAGACAGATGGAGGTGACCACGATCAGAGGCGAGGCTCATTTGAGGCAGATCGCAAGAGAATTTTCAGAAAACCTAAACAGGCAGCAGCGACCGTTCATCCATACGTGTTTGAATGTGTTCTACCAGTTTCATCATGTATCCACGTCCCAATTTTGTGCGCATTCAGGGCTAGCTGCAGTTCATTTTCCCGGCAGTCTTCACTTGACGGCTGCGCAGAGTTGCGACGACCGGCAGGACGCCGCGGGCCTGGGGCGTTCTCTAAACCTGACGCGAAGGCTTCGTTGGACGCGAAGGCTTCGCGGAATAGTAGCGCCGATGTCGCTAGCGTTGCTTCTCTACCAATACGTTCGCCCTCATTCATTCAACATCTCATTTAGCTCTGAGTAGCTTTTACTGCTTTGATATGATTTAGGAGTTCAGGAAATGCCTGGAAACATCTTGTAAAAAATAATACGCCCAGAAAGTTATAAAGTGAACTGGGAGCCTGCGTTCAGTAAAGCGATGACGCCTTGAAATGTAGTTTCCGAGGCAACGAAATTGGCAGACGGTTTGCGGTAGTCGCATGAATCACAACTGTCACACGTTGGAACAAATTAATAGTTAAACTGAAAACTGAGAAACCAAAGTTGAAATAATACGGCAAAAGGCTCTCGGAAGATCGAATTTATGGATTTTTTTCGATCGACGGCAGCATTCGACGCCGGCGGTGGAAATGGTTGAGACCATTTTCCGTCGCCGCACGCCGACGACTTCAAGCTCAGGAGACGCTGCTCTCCCAGCGGCAAAAACGCTGAGGTATCCGCGTTGCTGTCGCACGATACGATGCCGACCTCGTCCGCTGCTTGGCGTCCCCATTCCCATCATTTCCTTGCCGCAGCGAGACTCGCTGCGGGGTACTCTGCTGAGTGCTTTATGGCTCGAACGAAGAAAAAAAGGCTGCACTCACTGCCGAACAAGTCATGACCTGTCCACTGGCAACAAACATGATGAAACACATATGGATCACGGGTGGCTGCTGCCTGTTTCGGAGGCCCCGAGAATTTTTCCATCTCGCCGAGGGTTTTTTCAATTTCCAAATTGAATCGTTTGATATCCACTCCAATAGGCAAATGCGGTTTGAAGGAAGAAAAAGTATTTTCTGATTATCTGAAAATTGACTTCTGATCAGCCTTGGAGGACACCTGGCGCCGCTTGGACTGCTTTCTGGGGGACAGGCTCTGAACCAGAGGTGTGCGGCAACCAAAAATAAAATTTCGACAATCGACAAACCGCCCAGACGGCCAGAAAATTGCAATCACCAACTGCAATTACCGCACACCCTCGCTGCACACTATTTTGAAGGGTAGCTATATGAGCATTTTTCGAGATTGCCTCTTCGAATTCCCAGAATCAAGACATTGAAATCGTGGAGTGTCTCGTAGTGACTTTATTTTGAATAAGTATAAGTTTATTGACTGAAATCGGTGGTTATTGAATGAGATCTGCGGGCAATGAGCAGCCGCGAAGCGTGAGAATGAGACTACTCAAAAAAATTCGGTCTCTTCCGTTTCCGAATTTCCATTTCCGGCGTTTTTTGCGTTTCCGAAAATCTTGGAAAAGATTACCGCACAGCCCTGGCCAGGACTGTGCGTAACTGAAATTCTGAATTGCGTAAATCGTAAATCGTAAATCACAATTCTCAAAATCCTCGTAATTCATAACTGATGAGTAATGAGCTCAAACACAGCCCCAAACACGAAGAAACATGCTCTCATCCGAGCGGATCTCTGGTCCGAAATCGCAGACACCCGCTATGGCAGCACGCGACACGATGACAATACTGGTGGGACCACGTAGTCCCGGCACGATCAACCTTCGTCCCAGCACGATTTCATCGCTTTACGTGCTGCGACAGCGTTTATCCACAACAGCGGACCGGGATTTCCTTCTGGTAAGGGCAATACTGGTCGAAAGTGTAAATCCTCTTCTATCCAGCGCTTGGTTTTCAGCAAAACTTGGCGGTTTCCAAAGTTGCAACTGAAAACTCAGGGTACCGACTGAGCGTCTAGTATTCTTAAAGGCAGCATACACGCTCGTAAACGTAATTGAGATAACTACGGAATTAGAATGGTATGGCACAGAACACAACGTTCACGCTTTCTGAAGCGTCAAAAACGACCCACAATGGCGCTACACGAGTGAGAAGTCGGCTCCGCCCCTGTATCTTCCCGCCCCCTATATTTGCGTCCACTTCCAAAACAGGGATGCTAGACCACTCTCATCGTCGGCGACGTTTGTGGTTGGTGGAATAGATACAATAGATCAACCACACACATCGAAGACGGTAGAAATAGCCCAGCACCCCTCTTTAAGAGGAGGACGCAAATACAGGGGGCGGGCAGATACAGAGGCGGGGCCAACTTTTCACGCATGTAGTGTCATTATGGGTCGTTTTTGACGCTTCAAAATGCGTGGGCGTTGTGTTCAGTGCCATATTATTCTAATTCCGTTCAATTACGTTTACGAGCGTGTATGCTGCCTTTAAGTAGCCGAAGCTAAAGCCGCGAAAATTGATGGGGCAATTGAACCCACGACATATGCGCTCGATCAAAATAAGCACGAGAATTTTCAATAGCGCGAGATTTGCATATTTTTTCCCAACCTTTGACAAGGTGCTTCTATGGCTGTCGACGACGGCTAATTTGAATTTTGTTCTTTTTTATCGATTTTGGAAACGAAATAGAAACGAATAGGTGGTAAAATGAGTGTTACTCAAAAGGGTGGAGTAAATATCATTAACAGCAAGTTTTGCGGCTCATACTCGTTAGGGCAGAAAAAGTCGAAGTAACAAATTTACGAAAAGTGAAAGAAAGCTATGAATCACGCCTAATCGAGAAACTTCGCGAACACTATGGCCAACTCAGACAAGAAACACTTATGGGATCGCTGGCGCGTGGTGGGCCGAAGAACTCCCAACTCGCTATACGACCGCTATCGTTCTAGGAGAAAGCGCGCCGTTTCAAATGTATCACGCCTCTTCACTGTGGACCCCCAGCGAAGACGCGACGCGACGTGGCGGGATCGAGACGTAGGCTGCTTATAACATCGCGTCGCAACGCGAATGAACTCTGAACGGGGCCTAACGAAACGCCCGCTCGTGACGCGCTGGCAATGTATGAATAGAGCCGCTGTGGGTGGCATCAGACAGCTGCTAGTGTAGATATCGATTTTGCGTGCCACCACTCATGAACCCTGCCTGAGCGGAATATTGAAAATATTGAGCAGTTCGAAAGCTTTCGACGCCATTCTAAAAAACTGCCTCTTCAAAGCAGTAGTGTCGCAAAACTCCGAAGTCGGTTGGCCCGTAGTTAAATCAATTCATTTATTCGAAATTATTCGATTTTCGATATTCATTCGTTCGAAATAGAGAATCGAATATATTCATTCATTCGTTCATTCGAAAATTTTGAAGTCGAATATATTCATTCATACGTTTATTCGAAAAATTTGAAGTCGAATATATTCATTCATTCGTTTATTCGAAAATTTTGAAGTCGAATATATTCATTCATTCGTTTATTCGAAAATTTTGAAGTCGAATTTATTCATCCATTCATTCATTCGGTCCGTTCAGTCAAAAAGCACAACTATAGAACATTCCAAACAGCAACATTAAACGTCAGCTGGTGAGAAACAGAATGTATGATAGAACGTGCTTATCAGAGAACTGCGTAATTTGTCCCTACGGGAAAATCGGTGACTGCTGTCAAGTTGGAGTGATTTACGAGATTAAATGTCGGACATGTAACGCAACCTATATAGGTGAAACTGGAAGACCGTTAGCGGTACGTTTAAAGGAGCAGCTGGCCGTCAAACGCCGCAACGACTCAAGAACACCGCTTAGAAGACATAAAATGGAAGTGCACGATGGAGTTGATTACGATGTGATTTGTGTGATTCCGGCATGCGAAAGCGAAATATCAGCGAGGAAGTCGTTGGAAGCTTTTTGGATTCATGCAAGAGACCCGTTGATGAACAACAGATCTGAGCGTCCCGCGATCACAAATGACCTCCTGCCGTTTGTTCAGCACTGCGAGTCATATTCAAAATCTCCCTAACGGTAGCCCTCATTCTCGCGTACTCGTCTACAACCGTAGTGGCGGAGCGCTGCTCTAAGGTGGAGTGACGTGGTGGGTTCGCCTTCTCCTGTTGAATGCTTCTGTGACGCTTCTCACAGCACCTCAGAACTGCTGGGGAAGAGGCGCTTGATAGAGTAAATAATGAATTATAAAACTCTCGAGGATTTTCTAAGCCTTTGAAGAAGATGTGCAGTCGAAACGTCAGGCCTTCAATAAAATTATCCACCTAACAACCTCGTCTGGCACAAGATCTTAAAGTATAATAATAATAATAATAATAATAATAATAATAATAATAATAATAATAATAATAATAATAATAATAATAATAATAATAATAATAATAATAATAATAATAATAATAATAATAATTATAATAATAATCATAATAATAATGACAATACAAATAATAATAATTATACTAATAATAATAGTAACAATAATAATAGTAAGTAATAATAATAGTAATTTTTTAAACGCAAGCGATCCTGGAACAAAAACAGTACTAGGTGGAATTCAAATGATTGTTTTCAGAATAGATAGATCACTGAGTGTGGATCGCACAACGAACCACAAACGTAAGTAGTGAATGGAGGGAGGACACGCAATTTTTCTGCCCAACTCACCCACGTTTTTCAGGTGATGAACTTCAGTCCTCGTTTTCCCGCACGCTTCTCGTCTGGTCGAACAAAGGAGAGGAAAATGGTAACGAAATGAGTGTTGGGGGTAATTAAGCGCATAACGGCCGCTTGCCCGATAATTAAAGGGAAAGCCGTGGGGACGGAAATGAACTGCAGGGGTCAGGTAAACAACCTTTCGCGCTTTCCCGTCTGATTGCAGGGGTTATCATTTGACGAGGGTTGTGCTGAGTTGGAAATGACGGGATTCGATCAGGAATGGAATAGAGAAAAAAGGCGACGAACATGAGGGTTGTGATTGGATGGCGTCATCGCAACAATGAAAGTTGCGGAAAAAGAAGCGAGAAATTGGATCATCTACCCGCAAAAAGACAATGAAAACGATGACTTTACAGTCAAAACTTTGGCGGCTCAAAGGAATTGTTCACGATGATTTTCGTTACCGAGTTTTCCACTCAAAACAATGCCTTGGGATCCAAGGGTTGCCAAAATTACGAAGAAACGGCGGAAAACACACTAAAACGTCTTATTTCAGTAACATTATTCTCTGGCCTGGACTAGTTGACCGATTGGATGAACATGTTCACGGTGGTTGTCACCGGTGAAAAAATGGGGCTGGTCAAAAATGGAAGAACATTGTAGGCAAAACAGTAGTAGTTAGGGCCCGAAGGAATGAACGGAGCAACACGAAATAGAGAATAACAAAAGACGGGTCCACAAACGATTGTCACAACAAACAGTTCCACTGAGAGTAAAGAAGCGGGTGAGAGTAGAGGATTTCGTGCCCTTCCGATGTGTTTTTCTCGGTTTCTTCGTCCTTTCAGTTTTAGTGGGGGGGCCAAACAATCGATTTAGCGATTAATCTCAAAATCGAAGATTATCGTGAACACTGCCTTTAAGGCATGCATATATATTAAACAACACAACTCACATAAAAAGAATGTACAGAATGAACATTTACCAACCACTTGGCTTCATGGTCTTCTTCTCCTTGGTCCGACTTTTGCGAAGCGTGAAAATAGAGCTCTGGAATACGGAGGTATCAGAAACGCTTAAAATTAGGGTAAATTCCCACTGTTTTAAAACGAAATCACTTTGCTCCCTCGCGCGCGTGTGCAAAGCGGGAGAAAGGGCAGTGAGAGAGGGTGGTTTAGTAGGAAAGGCAGCCTACGCGCGCACACGGATGCGATGGACCAGAGCAGATTTCCCTGTGAAATACAGCGTTCGAAGTCTACTAGTTATCAATCAACAGAAACCCCATTCAGGGTCCGGCACGAGGTGTCGGAAAGGCCAATTGTATTTAGCCAACCTCCAGGAGCAAAACTTTGACGATTTTCTCAGACCCTCTCTCAGGAGTTCGGCTACTGTCGTTTTCGGGGAAGTTCCGGTCCGCATTGCAATTTTGACTTTTAATTTAACTTAGTTACAACACGATTTCATGTAAATTGGACGGTATAATCGAATTCTTAGTAAAAAAATGACTTCTGATAGCGTATACCAATGTTGAAAATGGTTCGCTTGGTCTCCCGGCGGAACTGACACCCCACTATCCCCTTGCGCAGCTCAGACCCCCACCTCGTGTGGATATCCACACTGCGCGCAGTACCCTGAGCCCATTTTTGGTACACGGTACATTCCGAGTTGTGTGCAGTCAAGGATTGGATTCTCCTCTCTCCCTACCCCCCCCCCCCCGCCCAAAAAAAATCCGCATTACATGAGATTCATCATTTACACCGTCAATAGCACGATAAATTACCGGCCCGAAAAACCCTGATTTCCAACTAGGTGGACAATATTGTATCAGAAGCGAAATCCATGAAAATCCCAAAGAAGAAAAAAAAACGAAATTTTGAGTGTCGACAGCTCCGGACCCCTCCACTCCGTACGAGGTTTACTCGACTGTCAAGGGGCGGTGGTTCAGTGGTGCTGGGGTGCTCATTCGCCTTTCTAACTGATTTTACGTTTCTATTTGGTCCCAGTGAGGAAACTCTGGAAAGAACGAAGGTTTAATAAAATCCATAGTCCTATGCATATCTCACGAATGATACTATGGCCGGACATGAATGTGTTTCGGAATGGGAATTCAGTTGTGAAGTCGAGAGTGGAAAAGGCGACAAAATAGGGACAAATGAGGCAGAGAGTGATGCAGTCGTTCAGCACACGCAAAGTCAATTTGGCACGCCATGAAGGCACCATAATGGACGAGTTTTCAAATAAACCACTGCTGTTGGGGCTTCGGACGACGCCCGGACGCCCTCGGCATGCAACGGATTTCTTCCGGAATCACTCATGCGACAATTCTGTTCGGGGGAGAAACTCGACGAGGGCACTTGATGTCCTACGCGCTACATCTGCCGGCTGCAAATTGGCCACTGCATCTGCACACATCGGCAGACACCATGCTGAGCAACTGGAAACAGATTCAGTCTACCTTCATGAAATTTCAATTGTAAGCAACACTCGAGACCTGCTTGCAGAAATTTGCAACCAGAAAAAGGCGAATGTGTGCAGCTCGGTATCAGCAACTGGTATTGAGATTTTTCGAGACATGAGCACACGCAAGTGTCACATATCAGTCATGCTTGTTTGCAATTCGACAGGCATACCAAGAGACTGCAGTTTTCAGATAAGGACCTTCACTTTCAGAAGGAACATTTCCGAAAACCTAGCTAGCAGTTATTTGAGAAAAGTATCACTCACTTTCCTACTACTTGGTGAGTCCTGTGGTGCCACACAGAGGCTGACTTTGTGTAGATTTTCCGAGCTCTTCGAACCTCGAACCACGCTGAATTGAGGGTTGTGGAGCATGGATAATGAACAGGACGCCCGCATTTGTCGGTCCTCCTCCTCCAATCCTAGCCATAGCCCTGCAAAATGAAACTTTGCTAAGACAGCCTCATCTTTTTCTGAGAAGCAGTTAGGTTTGACGCCCATAGTAAGCCTTCCTTCAATAATTTGGAAGCGATTAAAACTCAACACCTACAAAGTCCCTGCAGTCTCAGACATTTTTTCATGACAAGTCCCATAAGGTGACGGCGTACGTGTGGGGCCCACTACGACCTCTATTCATTACCCTGCCTGACTTGAATTTCCTTTATTTACTTATCATAACAGGGAAAGAATGCTTACCTGCTTAGGAGTATTACCAGCATGTGAATTCTAACCACTCCAAAATTATGCTTGCAACTCCTCAGAGGAGTTGCTTGAAGGCAGTGTTCACGATGAATATCATATTCGAGTTCAACTCAATCATGAGTTGTTTGGTCGTGAGTTAACGAATAGTCAGGAAAGAGCAAGCGGTTTCTAACGTACGTGCAGGTTTTGTTTAGCAGGGCGCGGACGATCTTACGCGCACAGCTAGTTTTTGCAAGCACGCGCGAATGGCGAAATGTGCGCGAATCGATCAGACTGGACGAAGCAGAGTTGCTTGGCGAATCGCAATAGAAAACGTCTGCGGCTCCACAAGCTCGTCAGAACGGGGGTGGAGCGGGCTAAGCAGGCGTACTGAGCAAACGAAATCTTTACTTCGCGGCCGTTTTATCGATTTCTGTCCCGTTTTCGCCGCTCTCTTCGACCCTAACCCCTCCAGCGTCTGCCAGCGTAGTGTTTAACACTGAAAACTTGAAAACGAGATTTATCCTGAACACTGCTTTTGAAGACAGTGTCTGGGCAGAAATTCAGTTTTGAGATTTTCCGCTGATTCAAAGCGAAGGTATTCCCATAGGACCTGCGAAAACCAAAGGAAAAACGGTCTCCTTTGAGCTATTCGAGCCTAATTGGAAAAATCGCTCTTAGTATTCTCATCACAAAAAGGGAAACCGTCGTCCAGGTTTTAGCCATTTTCCGCGCTTTCTTCTCCGCGTGCCGTAAAAATCGTCTAACAGCAGCGCCGCGATCGCCGTGAGTGCGATGGGGAAGTTGTTTCGCTTTTCGCGGCTCTAATTCCACACGGGACCACTCCACCTGAACTGATTAGCGTGAGGTGTCGAACAGCAAAAACGGGGCAACTCGGGGCACCCATGTGTGTAGAGAGTCCCTGTCCCGCCGCGTAGCGGCGAGATGACCACCCACATATCGTAGAAATATCGGCATTTTGTCCGGTTGATCAAGCTATGAATACCGCAATTCCTTAATTGAAGCTCATTTTCTGCAAGAGCAACGGTTTATAGCCTGCGAACCTCCCCGACAGGGTTACAATAGTCCAAGTTGATCTATCTTATGCAATTTTTGAAAAAATCGAATTGTGACCAAACCTTGCCTTTAATTCTGCTGCTGAAGTTAATTCCCAGAAAACTGCCTCTTTAAACGCTTTCCGAATAAATATTATGGTGTGTCGGGAGAGGGAAGGAAATTATGCGTGACAAAGCTAAAGGCATAATTACTCTTTAGGCTCCCAGTAAGTGTTGCAATCCCGTCGTCTGCCAATTGTCGCCCAACAAGAAATGGGAAATCCACCAAGGCAACAAGGACATTCATACAATACGCCCCGCTGGGACACGGTTTCAGCAGAAGAGCAACAGATCTAAGGTTTGGTATGAGTGCTGTTTCAGTGGAATATTATGGGTAGCGTTTGTGAAATTCTATTCTGTCACAATCTCAGTTGATGATGGCCACTTGAATCAGCTGGAGTCTTCAAAGGAGCCATCTCCAGTGCTAGAAATTGTTTTGGCGAACATGTGCTCACGCAAGCTGCAAGACTCCATGGCAAAATTAACTTTTCAGAGCAATTCCCAGACAATAAGGACCTGCAGACTACTAGAGAATAAGTAAACCACATACATCGAAGGGGGTGGGAATGGTCCAGAACTACGGGATAGGCTCTCTCTACACACACAGAGAGGAGTTGTCCCGTTTTTGCAGTTCGACACGTGACGCTTCTCAATTCAAGCGATTCGGTCCTGAGTGGAATTAGAGCCGCAAAAGGCGAGACAACTCCTCTCTGGGTGTGTAGAAAGCCGCTGTCCCCAGAGCCACTGTTTTGGAAGAGGACGGCAAGCATAGAGGGCGGAGAGATACAGGGCGGAGCCGAATTCTCACTGGTGTAGGGGCATTATGGGTCGTTTTGGACGCTTCGATTAAACACCCGCAAGATGGGTTCTGTAAAATCTCATATCAAGGAGGTACCGACCCGATGTACTCTGGCAGTTGTCTTCCCATGAGAATTACCAAAAGGAAGGAGTTAATTAGGCCTAGTACATACTCCCTGCGACAGGTGACATAGTGTTTGTCATCCGCATCGGTTGAAAATCAATGTGGTTGAAATACATTGTCGCTGTCGCTCCCCCCCCCCCCCCCAGTAAGTATGTATCTATGGCATTCACGCCCGCTCGTTCGGCCGTCCTTTATTTGACTGTTGACAATACCCTCCCTGTCTCTGAATGCATAGAACTACGACTTCGCGATTATAAGACTAATCCCTCTGTTTGAAAGAAAATGAAATCCGGCTACTCATGTTGGCTTCGCCTGGTTTAAAGGCAGTGTCCACGATAAAAACCATGTCTGTTTTTTTGGTGGAGATCGGCAGCTGCGGGGCCTAGCTCAACCCTAACGTTGAAAAAACGAAGAAAAATGAGCTCGGAACTGTCCCCCACGGCCCCAAAGTTGGACACCCGTCAGCTCGTCACACCCCAGATGCACTTTCCACACCCACCGACGTGAACAATTGAATGCTCGAGATTGTGAGATGAGCGATAGTTTCCGAACAATAGCCCCGTTCTTCCCTTTATTCCCAACTTCTCTCTTCACTCAGGTCAGCTGGCATACATCGGCTGCAAAAGACGGAAGTTACAAGCCTCGGACAACTCGTCCACCATGCTTCCTTAGCTCAACATTTGAGGGACCATAACTCCGTTCCCAGAAGGTCTTGTACGATTCCAAAAACACCATTGGAATCAGCATTGGACCGTCTTCAAGATAGGCAAAAAAGCAGAAAAACGATTCTCATCGTGAACACTGCCTTTAAAGGCACTGTTCGCGATAAACTTCATCCTCGAATTTTTCATGACAAACGCTTCTCGTGGCTCTCAGAAGCAGAACAGCGTCGAAAAAACGGGAAGAAAAGCTACCCAGGAGCCGCAAAACGGCTTAGAAAAGTGGGCAAACCCCGCCGCTGTGGGCAAGTCCGGCCCCTTTCCGCCCCTCGACGTGAACAAAGGAACACTCGAAATCGTGAGTTGAGCTATGGTTTCCGATCAAAAGCCCCGTTCTTCCCTTCATTCTCAACTTCTCTCTTTACTCAGGTCAGCTCGCATACATTGGCTGCAAAAGACGGAAGTTACAAGCCTCGGACAACTCGTCCACCATTTTCCCTAGCTCAATTCTTAGGGACCATAACTCCATTCCCAGAAGGTCTTGTACGATTCCAGAAGCATCATTGGAATCAGAATGGGACCGGTTTCAAGATAGGCAAAAAAACAGAAAAGCGATTTTTTTCGCGAACAGTGCCTTTAAGGAACGCTACTGAAAAGAAATTGGAAAAAGCAATGCTTTAAAGCAGCTTGCTCCAACCTTTTCTGTCTAGATAATGCAGAACTTTTCAAACATAATCCAGTACATTCATATGACAGAGCCGATTATGTCAAGGTTTACTAGAGAACTTTTTTTGCAAAATATGGAAGCTAATGCTTATCAGAGAGCAAATTAATTGTTCGAAGCAATCTAATACTCAAAAGTCGATTCTTCTGTCAATGGTCCATAATGTACAGTATCCTCCAGAGACTAGTCTTATGATGGCGAAGTCGTAGAAGCATTGACCAGAGAAAAAGGTGACAGGAGAGTTGGCTTTTTGAGACATAGCCTATGTCGTTGCTATTTGATATGCGAAAGACATCCATAACGACTCCATGCCTTTCATTAATTTGGAAGGAGATGACAGAGAAAACATGGAGAGAGGGAGGGCGAGCTCAGCAATTACAAACTTATCGACACTTCTCAACCATTTTGGGTAGCAGGAATGTCAGATATTCAAGAGCCTTGAAGGAAAATTTATCCGGGAGGACGGAAGTGTTTAGAGCGGTAAACGCATGTGCGAAAACGAATTGTATTGCCTCGGGCATCCGTAGATGTACTGAGTATGTATTAGCTAGCTTCGAGATGACGATTGAAAGAAGTTGCATGTCCAGAGCTGTTTTTGTTGTACTTTTTGTACCTTCCGAAACGCGCAGCAAAACTTTAAAAATCAGGAAAAGCATCTCATAATAGTGTTCAGCGCCCAAAATACCCCCCCCCCCTCCCTGGGCAAAGCTTGGGTGATAGCACATTTCTCGAAATTTGCACAGTAATAGCGTTATCCACTTGTACAGATTTTCGGTTTAGGGTTTTCTCCTACCAGTTAGCGGGCTTTGAAAGCGTGCAAGAAAAATGTTTCAGATTTGAATCGAACTTTTTCCAGGGGGTTATCTGGGGGTGCTGATCACGTGGCCGGGGTTTTCCTGACCGTGAGGGATTTAATTTGTTCAAAAAAGACACACAGTTTCCGGACAGAGCGCCGCTCAGATTTGGCTCAACATTTCTATGCGGGCCTTATTCGGGGGTGCTGAATAAGAACTTGATGTCCATCTGCGGTTTTCTGGAATATTACGGTTGCTGTTGCCTCCTTCCCCCCTCCTCCTCCCCCCAAATGGCATGGTATCTAACGTAATCTAATGTACATTCAGATTTTCGACAAACGGACCTCACAATTGTGTTCAGCGCTCCAATTATTTCCTATATACAAGTTTTCAGCTAGATCAGAAATCTTTTCAAAACATTCCAGAAAATGCCTGATGGTTAAGTACACTTACCTTTACCGACTCCGCCGTATCAACTTCCGCCTCACTTGTCGGTTTCCCATCGACTAGGCTGAGACGCGCTGGCTTCGAAAGTTACCTAGCTCGCAACTCTTCAAGCTCGACATCCCGGCCGGGGTCATGAACGCTTTTCACTGCAGTCAACATGGATATTCCCACAAAGTACTGCACAAAGTATGCACTGAAAACTCCCTTTGCCAGCCTACGTAACACTGTGCGCAAGTTGAAATCGAACGATCCCCAATACCGATCGTCAGTGACTTGACCGTGCATAAGGACATTTTGCATTCAATATCCATTGAGTCGTCATTTACAAGAATATAGAAATGCATATCTAGGCAACATCTGTAGCACTCACCAATATGTGAGGTGATCTTGCTCCACATGTTGAGCCCACGGCCCGAAGGAGCGAGCAGCAGCTGAAACTGTATGTTTGGTATTCACGAGAATAGAATGACAGACGATTCATCAGGGAAAGCTATTCATCATCAACATTAAATGTCAGACAGGAAGGAGCAATGAATAGGACATCGCCGATGGACGTTGCCAATACAGCTGCAACCAGACACGCCCATCTAATGAAAGTTTGTGGATTGCGGACATGAAATCGGATAAAGGATGTGGAGTCACGAAAATGTATGAGACTCTGATTGTGAGGTAGAACACAAGAAGGCTTGACAAGATCAACCACAGCCAAATGTCTCAAAGAGAACTGCTCTGAGATTTTTTTTGGATCTCTTCACAAATGCTGTCGAAGTGTGAGGAAGAACACCGTGAACACCTGGACTAGAAATCAGTTTCGAATGGGTTCTGAGTTTTTATATGACTCAATATGCAAGTTTTGATTGGGTTGGTTATCGTGATTACTAAACGGGGATTTCGCTAGCTTAGCGGGGGCGCTATTGAAGAATACTTCAGCTAACTGAGAAAAGTTTGTTTAAAAAAAAACGTATTGTCCAACACCGAATATAGTGATGATGACGGCTCACATGGAACGGATTGAGGTCCATGGATGAAGCCGAATGGGACATTAATCCTGACGAGGAATGCGTGGTGGCATATGCATGCATAACGAAGGCCAGCCATCACGATTTGCTAAACACTCGCCTAGCCGACAGGTGAAATTGCCAGTTTCCTGTGAATAAAATCCTATTGATAGTGGCAGAATACTGCTAATGCGGAGTGACATTTTTTCCTCATTTTTGATTGGAATGTTTATTGTCAAAAGAGGCTGAGAAATCTGCGAAAATCCGCGAAAGTTCCCCGAGAGAAATTCTTTCCCAAAAAACCCGCAATGTTCCTTCTTGAACTTTTGATCTGGTTAGTTTTTGGGCATAGCACCTTCCTTAGACCTGGTTCGTCGCTGTTGTGACCACGAACCACAACTTCTCATAAACCTCTAATACTACCCTTACCAATAAACCTGGTTTGATTAGTGGTTGTGGCTCACGGCCACAACAGCGACGAAGCAGATCTAAGGAAGGTGCTATGCCCGAAAGCTAACCAGATCAAAAGTTTAAGAAGGAAGTTTTTACGAGAAAGTTTTTTGGAAAAAAATTTTCCTGGAGAACTTTTGCAAATTTCTGCAGATTTTGGAGCCTCTATATGTAGTCTTACACGATTTTTGGATGTTTTTTTTTGCCGTAACTGCAGTTTAACGTCGCAGTGCACGTTATGGTATGTTTACACCAGGTGCTGAGTTGATCGCAAAACGCTTCGCTCCGGGTGAGACTGAACCAGCATATTCCCTTTCCAGGAGAGCACCTTATCGCACTGCACCAGCGAAGCCCCAGCGCCGCTCCCACTCAACTGCTCGATAAATCTTCACCGAAGCAATCAAATTACCCCGGAAAGGGAATATGCTGGTTCAATCTCGCCCGGAGCCAAGCATTTTGCGATCAACTCAGCACCTTGTGTTAACATCTATTGACAGTGTAAAAAACTTTATAAATTTTTGAATTTTCACAAGAAATTGTTTGGTAGTAAATTTTAAAAATAACTTTTTGATGTAACTTTCTAGCCTTTAAAGTGTGCGTACACACTGGCGGTATAAGGTAATGGAGAACATTCTCCCCAGCAAAAGTTGATTCCCTAATGCTCAATTTCGGTGATTCGTTGAAAATCACTAGAAATATCTTGCACACAAAGGAAGCGCTTCTGAGAGAAATTGCACCTCAGTTTTCAATATTTTCACGCAGGTTCCCTTACTAAAGGGTAACAGCGGAGAGACCACCAAAAAACCCTCAATTTTAAGAGAGAAAACTCTTGTAAAACCCCTTCAGGCGTCCACGTCACCTCGACGCTGACGCTTATTTGTGTGATCGGCGTAGCAGAATTCGTAGCGTCAAGAATGGTATTGCGCTCCAAATTCCGTAATTGACTTCTTTTTCTGATTTTTTTTCTATCAAGAATTTCAAAAGAAGTTAAAAATTTCTTATGCGCGTGTTTTGATGTTAGGATCCCTGGAGGCAAAGAGTGAGTATT
Organism: Aplectana chamaeleonis; assembly: GCA_029168955.1. Taxonomy (NCBI): domain Eukaryota; kingdom Metazoa; phylum Nematoda; class Chromadorea; order Rhabditida; family Cosmocercidae; genus Aplectana; species Aplectana chamaeleonis. The sequence continues at coordinate 100,536 of JAPDOI010000223.1, read as the reverse complement.
CAGCACATCGACAAAATCGCTCCTTTTGGAAGGTAAAGTACAATATTGAAGACCAGTTGATGCGGTGGGTCGGCTGGCAAGCAACTGTCACGTAATTTCTGACCGTTTTCGTCGTTCACTCTTGTTTGTTGTTCAAAGGGGGACAAAAGCTCATGTTTCTGCAGAAAAAAAATACCAGAAATTATTATAATAGAAAAGATTGTTTTCAAAAGGGACTGCGTAAACTCTATCTCTCACCGTGGAAAAGGATATGCTTGTGCTTGATATATGTACACGAGTGTGATACATCAGTAAGATACATCATCCAGATACCTAACAGCGGTCGGAGGACAGTATGTATCCTAGGATGCCGCGTGGGTAGGGTCGCTTCATTGCAGCTTGAATATGAAACGCTTTCATTGCAGCTTGAATATGAAACGGAAAACTACGGATTCATTTCCGATACCAAGAAACACTGAGCGGTTCCAAGCCTCTATCTTTACTTGGGTTTTTGCCTTACTGCCCCCACAACCTTTAATGGCTCCTGACTTTGTCTAGTGACGCCTTTTCGATTATTCTCTAATTTGAACCATGGCCAGCAGTTAAATCGTTGCGCTGAGACTTGATTTGTTTTTGTATACATTTTCATGGCTCTAACTCGCTACTTTGTGGATTATGAGCACGTCGGCTACGGCGTATAATAAATATAAATATAAATATAAGATCAGTTATCACAGAAAAAAAGGAGTCAAAGAAATATCTATTCGTAAAAGTGTTATATTCAGAGGCTGAATGTGAGTTACCAGCCGAAAAATGACGACACATGTTTTTTAATCAATCTCACGTTCCTAATTAAAGGCAGTGATCACGATGATTTTCGTTCCCGAGTTTTCCACCCAAAGCAATGCGTTGGCTACCAAGCATCACCAAAATTACGAAGAAACGGCGAGAAACGCACGAAAACGTCTTATTTCAGTGACATTATTCTATGTCATGGACTAGTTGTCCGATTGAATGAACATTTTTACGGTGGTTGTCACCGGTGAAAAATGGGGCCAATCAAAAATCGAAGAATATTTTGGGCAAAGCAGTATTACTTAGGGTCCGGAGGAAAGAACGGACAACAGAGAGTATAGAATTTCAAAAGACGGGTCCACAAAGAATTTCATTGTCACAACAATCAGTTCCAATGAGAGTAAAGAAGCGGGGTGAGAGTAAAGGATTTCGTGCCCTTCTGGTGCATTTTTTTTCGGTTCCTTCGACAATCCAGTTCTACTCGGGGGCCAAACAATCGATTTAGCGATTAATCTCAAAATCGAAGATTATCGTGAACACTGCCTTTAAGGAAATAGTATGGGCATTAGGGATCTGCAGAGTTGGAGTCGCGGCATTGCTCGCAGCGACTAACAACGCGGGGGATGTCATATCGAATACACTGGGTGATCGATGCGGCATTAACGACGACGAAGGGGACCGCAGAGTTCTTTGAGGGAACGACGGCCCTGCGTAAAGGGGTCTGCAGAGTTGTACCGACCGGCGAGTGGTCGCCAAGCGTCAGGCTTGACGCGGCGACAAAAATATATCTGAACATTATCGTCGCTGCGTCGTTCGCAATCGTCGCTGTAATCGATGTGGCATCACCCAGGGCCATTCGTCGCTGCGAGCAACCACGCGACTTCAACTCCGCAGACCCCTTTATCGCCAGCAAACGGCAACTGACGCCGCGACGATAATGTACAAAAACGTTTCTGTCGTCACGTCATGGCTGGCGCTCGGCGACCGCTCGTCAGTCGCTGCGATTCTGAGAACCTCTCAACTGCAGACCCCTCTTGTATGTGTGCAGCCTTTAGACAGATAATACCGATCCGACGATTGATTCCGCTGCTCAACGGAGTAATTCGACTCCCAAACGAATCGAATACTCACAGAAGTGAAAACCTCCGATGACACGATTGCTCGAACAAAGTAAAAATCAAGTTTTATGTTTTAACCGAATATCCGAAAGATATTATCCAGGAGTTAGTCGCGTAAACATTTGATTTGGTCCCCAGTCTATGCACCTAAATACCACGGTGGATAAACCAATCAAAGAGTAGAATGCTCTCGCTCATCTGGAAAAAAGTGTGCGTGTTCATGGGGGCAACCAGCACTTAATTTTAACAATCGGCTCATTGGTGCGACACAGAACAACAAATTACGGGTGGAAATGTTTTTAGGCTGGTTCGGAGTAGTACTAGTGAGGGAGGCATTCATGAGCTATCGAAAGGCTTATGACATGGTTCGCTGGACATGATGGACATGATGTGGACATAGAATGTTCACGAAATGTGCAAGAAGCCGACGACGAAAAGTATGAGTAAAACGTAAAAATAAGGAGTAAAACTGGAAAAACAACAGGAAAGAATCACACATTTTTTCATAATGACAATTGGCAAAGCTGAAAGTATTGAAATATACAGAGCCTTCAACTGCAAACTAAGGACTCTTTGATCTGTAGAAAATGTCTCGACTAAAGCACAGTTTTCAGATTGTTCTTCGCTTGTTTATTCATTTGCATGAAAAAAATCAAACACATCATCATTAGGAGTCAAAACGTATTGTACCATATACAGAAAATCTAGCCATCGGCACAAGATAAAGGAAACACCCGCACCTTTTCGTAAGGGTCCGTCTCCGGCACATCTAGAGCACGTCAGGTATAAGCCTAGAACCTCCCCCGACTGGTAAGTTTAACTGATCCTCGAAAACACAAACACATCTATCGAAGTTAATGACAAAAACACAAAAATTGGGAACGAAAGACCGGAAAAGTACTCGAAGAAAAAAAATTCTACAATAAGGAAGGAACTCGTTTAGGAAGATTCCACATCCACCAACGTGTGATTTTCGGGATTAGAAAACACAATATTTGGCAGTCCAAAAGAAAAACTACCGGGAGCGAGTAATCTCAAGTGAAGGGCAATGCTTGAGAAAATGCAGAATTACAATTGTAAGTGAAGAAAGGAGTGTCAAAAGAGTAAGGTATTCAAACGGTTCGCTCACGATTGCCGCGTAGCGGTAAGTATGGAAGGTCTTACCTAATGATCTTGCTTCACCGGGCATTGATGTCTTCCCTAGCATTTCTGTTTTCTTTAATGTTATGCCCATTCCGTGAAGTTTTAATCGTATTGAACTCCGCAAAAATTTTGATATCTTAGTCTCAACCGAGAGTTGGTCGAAAATCATGCCCAAGTCCCGTAAGTGTGTAAAGAAGTGTCACGAAAAAAGTTAACCATATGTAGATGAAAGCTACAATACCGCCGTTATCCAAGGGAAAAAATGGGCGAAATGGGCAAAGTGGGCAACTAAAGCGTCTTTCGACCACAACTCGCCTCAAAGTGCTCCGTTTTCAATTTGGAAAGGACTAAAATGTCCACCACGCCACAATCTATCTAACTATATGAGATAAAATCGGAAATTTCCTATTTAAACGCTTTTTAAAGATGCAGTTAGTTATGAATTTGATAATTTTATCACAAGATAACGAGCCCATTCGATCAAAAACAACCGTACGCGATCTCTAGCATGGTCAAAATGAAAATGTGTTTCGCCTTAAAAATTAATGTTGCTCCTAAATTTCGCAAAATATTTTTGCATGATTGACTACATCACGACATGCTGCTCATTTCGGCGTTTTCGAAATTTTAAAACGGAGCACTTTGAGGCGAGTTGTGGCCGAAAGACGCTTTAGTTGCCCACTTTGCCCCATTTCGCCCATTTTTTCCCTTGGATAGCGGCGGTATTGATGATAGCTAACTATAGCTACGGTTTTCGGGATCGTAGAAAACAAAGCTGACATTTTTGTAGCGCAGAACGTACTGCAATTTCAGAAACTGCAATTTTCGGGTGTTCGTATATATATGGAACGGAGTGTATCACACAGACAGGACAAGGACAAGAAGGATAGAGAAATAATTGCATTGGCGAAAAAGTCCGCTCAATCCTCCGACTCAATAGGAGATTTCGCCCCGATTTAATTAAGCTTTTTTCGGATCGACCAACTGGATGCGACTTTCAATTTGACGCTTAGCTGCTAATGAGGTTTTTTCTCCCTGAATAACCATTTCCATTCCGGTTGATTGAAAGCGAACTCATCGAAAAACTTTATGGGACCGCTCATTGTCTAGCGGTATTCCCTGTATTAGCCGCAAAAATTCCCAGATGAGGCCTGCCTGATTTCCTCAAACCGTTTCATTGCTGCCTAAATATTTGCGAGAACGCGAAAAAAAAACGTACTTAATATCGCTCGATTCGAGTATGAGTCAATAGGAATTCATCACGCATGACTCGTCTCCCAAAAACATTAGGAGAGAGAGCTGGACCGCATCCTCATTACTACGGCCAGCACGAGTCGCCCATAAAAACAAACCATAAACGTCTTATTTTATTAAAGAACGCATACACAGAAGCAGAACTAATGAATAGGGCTATAGCTCCAAGAACTGGAGCGGATGCTCCAAAAGGTCTCAATGCGGCCGCTTTGGAAAATCTCGTTGGAAAGTCACAGGAATCAGTGTGAAAAGCATAATAGGGAATCTGAGAGAAATTTTTGGTTTGCTACGGGACACTTAGCACGGTTAGGCGAACTGGTTTTTCTTTGACGGCTTGAAGGGCATGGCAACCCATGGGCTACGCATGGGGGAAATGACTATTTTGAATCGAAGCATGAAAAGCTCGGCTGCCAAATGGGCGACAAAAAATGGATGTACAGTCGGCACGGATCGTACTGATACTTTGCGTTAATTGTTGTTCGTTGGCGCAAATGTTATAACATATGCGCACCGAGTTTGCGCCAATGCACAACAAGAAACGCACAGTTGTGTGCTTCTCTAGGCCGAATTCCGGTCCGCAATTGCGTCTCGACACGCTTTGCGGCCGCACGCTTCAGAGTCGGAAGAGTTTCCAGGGCCTCAGCCGTCGATCTGTTGACTTTAGGTGGGTTTTAGAAACTGGAAATCGAACAAAATTAGAGAAAACTGTATAAAAAAGCCACATCGAGTCAGCTTCGGCGCTGTAAACTCCACTGAGTCGAGCGCGTGCGGCCGCAATGCGTGTCGAGACGCAATCGCGGTCCGGACTTGGCCCAGAGAAGCACAGTACATATCAATACGATGCGTGCCAACTGTATATAACAAAAAAACATTAGCAGACCAACCATGCATAATGAGCGGAGATCAGTAGGAGGCGCAGATTCAGAATAATGCTATAACAAATAAAAATTAATTCCGGAATTTTGGAACAGTAAACCAATACTAAAACAAATCAAATTTTGTACATGGACGAGAGGTGCAAATGCCATTGAATTTCTCACAAATTGTTGCCTGCTTCATCTTTGTATTGGTTTTTTTCAGTTACGTTTGTATCCTAGTTTTAAACTCACATTTATATGTCCGCTAGGTTAAAATAGACTTGTTTTCCAACAGGAACCCAAAATCTTCAAGCGGGCTGCTACAAACGAAAGATAAACAAATTTGTAAAAATGGATACATTTTGAGGAAAATGGATGCGAGTAGAAAAAACATGTAACTTTAATCAGGCAATTTAAATCAGATTTTACTCATAGAAATCAGATTTACATATGTTAATGGAGTGCGCAGAGATTCTCAAATGCCGCTTTTGCTCCATCTTTTTATGGTATTCTTCCGACAATATGGCCGTTCTGCTCCCGAACCGGTGATTCTATGTATGTACTATTTTATAAAAGGGGAAAAATTGGATCTCGTCACTTCGACACCAAGGTGAATGAAAAAAAAACGAATCACTCACAAAAAAAATCACAGGGGCCCGACTTTCCGGCCAGCGGCTATCGGGCATAGGAGGCATTTCCCGCAGCGCAGTACCGAGCAGAATTTTTTTGTGAAAACGGCGTTTCAAGGCCTTTTTTCGCGCGCACTGCGCCTGACTGTCATAACTTGCTTCGCAGTGATCCGGTTCAATTTCGAAGTCATTTTTGAACTGCTTTCGTTAAGTTCTACACAACAGTGTTGCAACGTGATCGATTCAACATCTGAAAAATATCGAGAATTACATATTTTCACCTCAAAATCCTTCATTATGAACTAATCAAATGATCGTGGGAGCAGAAACCTGTCATGTTTTGACCATTGATATCGATGGGAATTCCAGAAGGAAATACTCCTTTTCGACAGAATATCGTCGTCAGAAAGGCTTTCACTTGCCAATGCACATTCGCCTCCCTGTGGGCAACACGAAAATTTTCTTGAAATTTTAGTTCGTCAACTTTGAAGTGAGTGACGCTCTGTGAGCGTGAAAAACGCCGCGAAGCACCGTTTTCGCAAAAAAAACTGCACGGTAGAGACGCTTAAGAATTGATGTTTTCCTCTCATTAATTTCCTATTACACCCCTCAGCCTGAGGAGCTTTAAACTTGCATGATTGCGAATGAGTGTTGAGGTTGTCTACGCCGTTGTGTTCAGACAGCACCAGTCCTGAAATGCGCGCACTTCCATTTTAAATCATGTTACCTGAGTAATTTGAGAAGGTTAGTGCATGCGGTTTGAAGGCACAGTACACCCTCGGATATGAATTTTGAGATTTTCATGTAATTGTGTAGAAGACCCCTCCTGTATAACACGTGCCAAATGCCAAATCTCGTTTCCTCAATATAAGCGAGATATAAGCAACCACCACAGGCCCGACCCCCTTCCCTCACCACCACAGGCCCGACCCCCTATCAGACTTTCGAACTCGACAGCGGCTCGATGGATCGATGATTTCCAACAAGTCGTGGTTCTTCAGTCCATTACCGGACTGTCTATTTATCCTGGCTTTTTCTCGCACAACGATTGCGAATGAGGAGAAATACAGGCCTGGGACAACTCGTCCACCAATTTTTCGCCCTCAAATTCTAGGCATCTTTGAGGAGCCATAACTCTGTACGCAGGGGGTCTTGGACGATTTCAGAGATACCACTGTGATCAGCGTGTGACTCTTTCCAAGATAAGCATAAAATCTGAAAAATAATTTCCTGGGTGTCCTGTGCCTTTGAGGCTCCATGTTATGCGCAAACCGCATGATAACCTATAGTCACCGAAATCTCAGACGCCAGGCTATTGTGAATGGCGTAACCGTAACAGAATACTTATCCGAATGAGTATTCGCGTGTTAAAGAAACACATGGAGGAGCACAATCGACTGAAGCGAGGCGACGGAAAAATGAACAAACAGTCATTAGCGACACTGCTGCCCGTGAATGGAGTCAAAAAACGGATAGCCTTCGATCTCTGGAACCTCCCACCCCTCCCTTGGACAATGCTCTCCGGATTTTCTTAGTGGCTTTCGAGAAAATGTATGTGTTGCTTTGGCCTATGATTCTCTGCACGCTTCAATTCATCACTCGCTCAATCTTCTTTTTGTGCATTCCAATGCTCATTCACTCATGACGGAGCTCATAAATGGCCAAGGGCAAGTGCAAAACTGGCGTCCATAGGAAACGAATGGACAGCGTAACGGAAGGGGAAGCGTTTTTCCATGCGCTACGAAACAGATTGCTCTTCAGACACAGACTCCGCTGCACTGCGTATGAGAGCCAGAAGACCACCTAAACATAGCTTGAGTTTTCAAGAGGATCACCCATCATCGTAACCTATTTAAAACCGCGTGTTCCACCAGTGGGTTATTTTTCACAGACTTCTGGGAATTGGAGAAAAGATGGAATGCTCAAATACCCTCTGGTTCGGGGTTAAATTTAGTGTGTGCCATTTCGGATTCGCTCTGCGGGCACGCGACGCATCGATCTCGTACGAGCATCCGCGTCAGCCCCTCATCAGCTCATCATGTGGGGTTTTCTTCATTTTCCATGGTTTTTATCATTTCTCACGTTTTTTAACAGTTTTTAGTCGTTGAATGCTACGTTTGTTAGATTACGATCGTTTGCTGAAGTTTTAATGTCAGGAATAGTGCGAGTCGTCGGTAGCAAACGGGACCGCAAATCTTTGGTATTTATTACTATTAGGGGCGTTACCTAACTGGAGCCTATATTTAGTGTTCGTTACGGCTTTCTTACATACACATCTAGCAAGTTTTTCGCTGCTCGTGAATCTTTTCAGATTTTTTCTATCGTTTAGGCTGGCCCGAATCTTCAAAAAAAAATCCTTGATATGAGTTTCTTTTATTTTGAATCTTTCTTCTGGGTCGAAACTGCTTTTCTGTTCTGTATTTTGTGGTTTTACTTGGCTTTTTTCCCGAATATGGGCCATGCCCAAATTTTCTTTGTTGACGATTCCGAGTCGGATTTCCGACGCCGGCGATTCCCGCTTATCGCGAAATTAGATCTTTAGCAAGCCGTCACATAACAAAATAAGCATTTAATGACCAAGAACCTATGAAAAATGACGTGAGAAATAGGAAAAAAGTAAGCAAGATGAGATGTAGAAAAAACTCACATGATCAGCTAATGAGGGCGAGCTGAAGCTCGTACGAAACCGATGCGTCACGTGTCCGCAGCGCGAGTCCGCAATGGCACTTACTAAATCTAACCCCGAACCAGAGGATATACACATGATCAATGCACTGTCCTGCCCCACACTCGAGGACAAACTTTTGGTCTGTCAGTAGAGGCTCCTCCTTCTCCACCTCAGGAACCTTACCCTGTAATTCTAGGAAATAGTAATTAGGTGACAAAAAGGGGAGGGTCTGGGAAAACGAGAGCGGGCGGGGTCAAGGAATAGAATGACACAATATTGCACGCGGTCTAAACGTGTAGTCACGGCTACATAGGCTCCAATTGTATGCGTGCCATATGTATGGAAATAGATTTATGAAATCTAGCGCCCATTAAATCATAGAAATCTTCGGTGATGAAGGAAGAGCTAGCTGCTCTCAACATGTATTCATATATGTATATACTACAAACAGCAGCTGAAGAGTCTGTAGAAACCAACCGCCGAGGCTTGCAGGAGGGAATCAATCAAACCTCTTGTAGTATCAAGAAAACTCTTAGTCATGGAACGCACATGAAATTGGTTCCCGGGGCGAATCAAAATTATTCCAAGGAGTGCACTCTGAGTGGAAAAAGTCTCAATGTCCTTCCTCCGAAGAAAATTCCCTCGGAAGAAGATCGTTTCGAACGAAGCAGCTGCATACGTACATAGGTCCAGTGACCATAAAAACGAATTAGCACGAAACACCCGGCCATTCGCATATCCTAAAGAAAAACCCTTCACTTGAGTTGTCCAGGACCGTTTTGTTTCATTCTAGTGCCCAGTTGGTGCAGTCAGGTACTTACCAGAAAGAAAACTTGAAGACACTCAAAGGTATATGTACTCAGCAGGATCACATTTTCACACAACAGTTGGTTGATTTCCCTTAGGCTTCAACAGGTAAAATTCTGGTCTAATCCTCAAATGGGGTTCGAAAATGGAATTGAAGATCTAAGCTACCCTCTCCTGCTTCTTGTGAAGATATACACACTCTGGACAATCTCTAATGAGCTTTCGTTTTTGATTATCAGCAGCAACGGAGCGGTGAGCCTCGGCGAAATAATAAAAGCGACCGCTCCGTGCTGTGATAATCTAAACACGATAGCGCAGATAACATGAAAACATTTAAAAAATTAGATTATTGTACATAATGAGATAATTCGTACACTAACTAAGGGATACAGTCCGCTCTCTCTGTAATGCTACACTGAACGATTCAATGAACTAACGGTTGAAGCAGAGATGATGAAAAATGGTAGTACACAGGAAATAAATCTGTTAAAGAAAACGGAAAATTGATATGAATACTGAGCAGGGAATTCTTTCTTGCTCTTGACATACTCACAAAGCCAGGAGAATAATTAGAATTTGTTTACTGTTAACGATTCTCCCTCGATTACACAATCAACGAAAGCGCTCAGGAAGGGAATACCAAACGCTGAGGCTTGGGGAAGGATACATTTCGCATATCGATGTGACGCAGATAACCCGATAGCGCTAATTAAAAGGATTATTATTTTATGCAACGGTATTTTGAGTTAAATAGAGCTCTAAGTCTAATTACCAAAGCTCAATCGACAAAATTGAAAGAAACCGCATAATGAAATAAGCTAAAATGAGTTCAAATGCGATTGTCCGCCCACGCGGTCGGCGAGCGTGTCGAGTGGCCGTCGCGTCAGGCCTTACCGGACGAGTTTCACTGGGGCATAAACAGCTGACTGCAGCTGTCACTATCTATTATTTTCGCCTTCTGTACTATTCGCAATGTTTTGAGGCGAGTTACCGTTACGAAGTGTTTCAAATAATTATTTATGAGGCTTTGGTTGCAACAGATGAGGTTCACCCTATTCCGTTGGGGGGGGGGGTGGAGGAAGGTTTTTGTCTTTTTCGGAAGGAGGGATCTTCGCTTTTTTGGTTAGTCTCTTGCATTTTGAAGTAAACTCTAGAGAGAAAAACCCGCTCGATGTCTTTTTTCCATCTCAGACCCCTCGCTAAAATTTGTGCCTCTGAAGCCCTGTCTTGTTGTGATTTGCGCGGAACCTGTATGCAAGTGCCTTCAAAGTTCAATTCTTAGGCATCGGGAGAAACAGACACACATTGGAAGCGGTGGCTATTTTATAACAGAAGGATGCCATGAATTCATACAGTCTCAGACTTTTCATAAGCTAGAGAGGATCTAGGAGGCAAAAAGCACATCGAAAAGACAAGTCCATCCAGTGCTTACCACAAAAAGCTATCAAAGAAATCTCGTACGAAAAAGAGAACAACAAAAGCAAACAAAATGTTCCCTCCCCTCCCATAACACGTGGTCAGCCTGACCTACATATTGCTGTCAAAACCTCACAAATAGTGGAATGAAACGCTTTTTGAGCAGAATTCACTTCAAAATCTGTAGGGGGAAGTTGTAGACAAACCTAATGATATGCTAAAGCTGCAGTTATCCTCTGTTCCCTAGTGTGATTTATTTTCGTTCTTTGCTTACGTCGGCGCGCGTACGCTGCGTCGCCTTCTTCCCACACTTTCTCGCTGTGTCTACCCTCGTTCCGCACAAGCGCGCGAGGGAACAGAGTAAATCTCACTCGGAACCAGAGGCAAGCTATCTTCCGTCGGCCGAAAACCGTCCAGAAACTCCTCCCCCCCGCGATGGCCGCTCGACACGCACGCCGATCGCGCGAGCGGTCATTCGCATTCGAATGCGCTTTGAATATGTTCATTAATTCAGGTATACCCTTTTTGATGATACCAGCTGTCCTTATCTGAATGGAATCCCCTTGCACAGTTGCAAACAAGCGCTATTGTAGAGCAGAACTTTATGATAATGGTGCTGGAACAAAGGTGAGTCGGGCCGGGACCATGTGACCCCAGCACGATTATCTTGGGGCTGCGCGCTGCAACAGCGGTTGTCTGCAAAAACAGACAGAAAAATCTTTCCGAAAAGGACAATACATCACGTGGGTGTTCCTTGAACACAGGTTGCAGCTGGTAATAGAAAAACGGTGCTATCGCAGCGAGGGGGGACACGTGGCCATCGCACATAGCCACGCCCATTTTTTCGCGCCGCAACGACTTCTGATTCTGGAAGGTGGGGGGGGGTTCAACACCATTGCGCGGCGGCATGAAAAAATGGGCGTGGCCGAGTGCAATGAAAAAAACTGAGAAGTTTGATAACTTTATCAATGATAAGAGAATTAGAACTAAGCACTTTAAGTGCAGAAGTTGAATAGAATCGTTGAGGATTGTGGAAAAGGTGGAATTGCCACACTCAGGGTAGGGAAGAGAGCATACATGCGTATGCGCGACAGCGGTTGTCTGCAAATGCAGGCCACAATTTAACTTCGATATCGGCATTATGGTTGCGGCCTTACTCCTGAGCCGTGAACGGTGCGCTCTTCGTTAGCAAATGACGATATCGCTGAAGGTATCAGCTGCTCCACCGTATCGATTAATAGCAGACCTGGAACAGACACAGCCGTAGGTACTGTATATTTAGTGAAGGTTCGCAACCACACCATCGCCAGTTTCCAAGGCGGTGGTCAATGAAAGATGTGCCGCCGAATTACTCGGGCGCTAGCAGTCGAGTACTAGTAACAATTAAATAAATATGAATGATTGGGCTGCTGCTACTAATTATTGGCGTTTTATCAGCATTTTCATCGAATTTTTCCACTCATATATCAATAAGTCGAAGAGCAGCTCAAACATAAACGTCAAAAAATTATTAAAAACAAACATTTATAAGGAAGATTAACAGAATTTCAGAGGAAAATTAAAAGATTATCGAAACTTGCCAAAAAGCTAATTAACTCGGTGCAATCATGTGTTGAATGAAAAAGTTGCAGTTCGGAACGAGCCTATCGCCCAATGAAATCGTTGGAGAGCCAATTTGGAGCTTTTGAGCAGCGAATTGAGCACAAATGAGCACCCTATAGACAAAGGTCGACGCGTAGGGGAGCAGTGAGATAGAGGAATGAAGAGGATTCACGTGAAAGTGGAGAGAGCATGGACATGGTGAGGATAGTTATTTCAATGAAGAAGCTCCAAAGTGTACTCACTTAAGCACAATAGAACAAAAGAACCAGGAAAACATAAATCTCTTCCGAATAAAAGATGTCTGGAGGGGGAGCGTTGCAAGGCAGAAATTAACAGCAAATGGATTCGGTAGATTTCATGAAAGCTCGATTGCTTACTTCCGAAGTGGAAAGAAAAAGATGAACTATGCACCTGAAAGTACTCTCAAGTACTGAGGATCGATGGCTGGAGGAGATGGGAGAAAGCACCTGCTCTCACAAAAAAATGAGTTGTCGACTTGCTACGACAGCCTTTCTAGTGGCACCGAATTCCATGCTTTTTCAAGACCGAGCCCTACATAAAAGAAAAGTTCACCCACTTTGGTGAAGGACACAGTCACTCGAGTCCATTACCGTGGAGAGGTTGCTAATAACCACTCAAAAGTGACCTTTACAGCAGAGGAAGAGAAATGGAATTGTGGTGTGATGGGAGCTTCCCCGCGGTGCTATGTCTTATTTTTTCATGCAGGGCTCTTGGTAGGTATTTTTGTCCGATTCCTTGCTGATCCTGGGGAATCCTTCCAAAAGTAGCAAGCAGGATACAAGTAAATATGGTACTATCCAATTCGGTTCTCTGTGGATTTCTCTTTCAAGAAAAGAACCAAACCGGAGAGTCAGATCTACTTGTACAGCAATGTTTCTCTGATCCACTGCATTTTGGGTATCCTTTAAAACGCCCCCTTATTTAGACGACTCTAAGCTTCGAGAAGCTCCGAACAGGATTCGAAGCCACTTGACAGTTTGGCTTGTTCTCTCCAGTTCACTGTTGTTGCTATCCGGGCTTCTCCACTCGGCTCGTACAGTGCGTTTCATTGTTTATGAACAACCTACTTTTCAGCTATATTATTCTCCAGCTTGACGCTGGGCATTTTTTTCACTAACATTAGCGTATTCAGAGTTTCAAAAAACCTATATATACATGTCATCAGAATTTTACGTCTTTGAGAACTTTTTTTATAGCAATTTATAACAATTTTTTCAATTTTCGACCGTTTCATTGTTTATGAACACCTCCTACTAACAATGTTTAAAACAATTCCCGGTATCAACCTACCTATATAGGTGAGTCGAGAACGACGAGGCATTTCTTGTCTCAATATGGCGCGCGGCTGTCGACTCTCTACTATGAAGAAAGCTCAGATCAGAGCTCTCAAAGATGCCGGTTTGGGGCCACGTCATATCGCCGCCCAAATTGAAACAAGCCCTGGCGTCATTTACACTTATTTGAAAGATAAAGACGCCTACGAACACAATTATCTTGAGGACGTGTGCGGAAGCTCTCCCGAAGGGACGAACCCCAGACTTGCAAGCGATTATCCAACAACACGGCTAGTGTAAATCAAGTCCGTGCAGAATTGAGATTGCCTGTATCGAAATCTACCATCTGGAGGGCTATTAAATGCGACGGAAACATTGTGAGAGAGAGAATGCAGGAGGCTCCACACCTCGCCAGTTCCCACAGGACAGCTCGTCTTCGATTCGCGCGAGAGAACATGGTGACCGATTGGGATAAGGTGAGGCCGTAGATAGAGTAAAGGTCAGCTCAGTTTATCCTAACAAGAAGTTGATTTATGGTGTTCAGGTGGTCTTCTCAGACGAAAAGAAGTTCAACTTGGATGGCCCTGATGGTGTGAGGTCCTACTGGCGTGACCTAAGGAAGGAGACCAGGTACTTCAGTAGGCGGAACTTCGGCGGTGGCTCTTTGATGGTGTGGGGAGCATTTAGTTGCGAGAACAAGCTCGACCTTGCCTTCGTATCCTGTCGCATGGACTCAGATGAGTGTAAGGAAATGTTGGAGCATCACCTTCGGCCGTTTTTAGGAGGTCGCAGCCGGAGAAACTTCACATTTCAACAGGATAACGCAAGCGTGCGCCGTAGCAGAGCGACTTCCTATTGGCTTCGTGAGCATAGAATCAAAGTTATGGACTGGCCAGCATGTAGCCTTGACCTGAACCCCATGGAGAACCTGTGGGGGATCATCGTGCGCAAAGTGCACGCCAACTGCAGGCGATTTCACTCGATTGATGAGCTCAGAACTGCGATCCTCGAAGCATGAAGTGAAATCGACGCCGTGGTACTGTGTAACCTAGCGAAGAGCAAGCCAGCTCGGGTTTTTGAAGTAGCCATGAAACATGGAGCTCATGTAGACTACTAATTAGTGCGTAGTTATTGTGCTTGAAGAATAAATTGTTTTGAAACTTGAATGTTCATAAACAATGAAACGGTCGAAAATTGACAAATTTGTTATAAATTGTTATAAAAAAAGTTCTGAAAGAGGTAAAATTCTGATGACATGTATATATAGGTTTTTTGACACTCTGAATACGCTAATGTTAGTGCAAAAAGCCCAGCGTCAAGCTGGAGAATAATATAGTTGAAAAGTTGGTTGCTCATAAACAATGAAACGCACTGTATAAGACAACGAGCCAATTCGGAGGAAGCCTGGAACCGTCTGGAAAGGGAATGTCCGGGTCGCCATAACTACTCATACAGCCATATTTTTCTCATCGGCTACCTACCGGGTAGTGATAAAAGCCCATTCCCAGTAGCTCGAGTAGGAGTAAAGAAAGTCATGCACCGAAACGCCAAGGGCCCTGTAGGCAAAATACCATCAAGCTACCGCAAACTGTCATAATCTCTGAAAAAACAACAAGCAGACTTAAAACTCGTGTACTGCTTCCCGAATTCTCCATTAGGCAAAGTTTGAGAGGAAATTTTTTCGTGACTTCTGAAACCCCAAAAAAGGGAATAGGTAGGTTAACCAACCTCCCTCCAGCTATGTGGCTAAAATCGTCGGACAAATTTTAGCCTGATTTTTGCCTGAGGGGTTCCTCGGAGCGCTTAACACTAAAATGAGGTTCATTTGAAGTTTTTGAATGATGACGGCAGTTTGCGGTAAGTATGATCTCATTTACATATTAAACACAAACGATCCCCGTAGACGGGCTCCCAAAACTTCTCAACAAGAAGATGTATAGTCTACAGCAATGGGAGAAGGACCTGGTGAGGTTACGGACTCCTCCTAACATACGATAGCTCGATAGGATATCACTCATTTTCTGAAACAGCTGTGATAGATCGGTGAGCCTGTGTTTTCACCGATAAGACTACATCTGTGGAAGTAATGAAAACAGGTGAAAATGTGAGAGTTGAAACAAAAACTCACCGACCAATCTCAGTTACTCCGAAAAAATGAGTGATAACACAATCAGACTATGTACAGTGTGTTAGGAAGAGTGCGCAACCTCACCAGGTCCTACTTCCATTGCTGTAGACTATATCACAACTGTTAGGTTTCTAGAGTTCAGCGACATTCCCAGGCTTTTCGTTTTGTGTGAACGGTTCAGTGGTCAGCTGCCGTTTTCAAACATGAGAGCGCGCTTGTACTTGAATGCGCAGTGCTTTTGGATCAAATACCTATTTTTCTGATTGGTCGACTGACGTTGAGCATATATCGGTTGTCAACGATATTGCGGCTACTACAGCTATTGCGTGCTTATTTCTTTTGCTCGAGGGACTGCTAGGTTCGATAGAGTATCATAAATAGTGTTATTTCATTATAAATCTCGTTTCCGTGTGTTCTTCTTCTTCTGATTGGTTTTTCTCCTCACTTGGTAGTGTTCACGATAACCTTAAATTTTGAGATTATTCGCTATATTGATTGAGTGGCCTCCGGGTAGAGCGAAAATGACGTAGAGATTGAGAGAAACGCACCAGAAGTACACGAAATCCACCTCTTACGTATCACCCCGCCTCTTAGGTATCACAGGAAGTGTTTGTTGTGACAATGAAATCTATTGTGGACCCGTCCTTTGCAATTCTTGACTCCCTATTGCTTCGTTCTTTCCTTAGGACCCTAATTAATCCTGCTTTGAATAAAATATTCTTCCATCTTCAATTGACCCGATTTTCCACCGGTGACAACCACCATGAACATGTTCATCCAACCGGACAACTGGTCCATGTTATAGAATTATGTCACTGAAATACGACGTTTTAATGCACTTCTCGCCGTTTCTTTGTTATTTTGGTAACACTTAAAGGCCATTGTTTTATGTTAAAAACTCGGGGACGAAAACCATCGTGAACATTGCCTTTAAAGGCAGTGTTCACGATAATCTTCGATTTTTAGATTAATCGCTAAATCGATTGTTTGGCACCCGGGTAGAACTGAGATGACGAAGAAATTGAGAAAAACGCACCAGAAAGGCACGAAATCCTCTACTCTCACCCCACCCCTTTACTCTCACAGGAAGTGTTTGTTGTGACACTGAAATCTTTTGTGGACCCGTCTTTTGGAATTCTTCCCTCTCTGTTGCATCGTACTTTTGCAACCACTACGAACATGTTCATCCAATCGGACAACTAGTCCAGGCCAGAGAATAATGCCACTGTAATAAGACGTTTTAGAACTTTTCTCGCCGTTTCTTTGTAATTTTCGTAACACTTGGTGGCAAACGCATTGTTTCGAGAGGAAAACTCGGGAACGAAAACCATCCTGAACACTGCCTTTAAAGGAACAGTTCAACCTCGTAATGATTTTTCTGTTTTCCTACCTATCTTGAAAACGGTCTCACGCTGATTTCAACTATGTCTCTGGAATCGTACGAGACCTCCCAGAAACGGAGTTATGGCCCCTCGAAAATTGAGCTACAGAAGCATGGTGGACGAGTTGTTCGAGGCTTGTAACTTCCGTCATTTTCAACCAATGTAGGCCAGCGGACCTGCATGGATAGAGTGACTGATAAGTAAGGGAAGAACGGGGATATTCATCAAAAATCATCTCTCATGACGCCAGTGTTCAGCTCGAAAGTTCGTAAAGGGGGCGTGCCAAAGTTGCTTCTCAAGGTGGGCTCCCCAGAGTGGCTTCCTCCTATATCTCGCTTGTTCGCAGGAAATGAGAGCTCGCACTTTGCAGGTGCTATATAGGGTGGGTCTACTTCGCAATTATGTGGAAATCTCAGATTTTGTCCCTGAGATCGGACTGTGCCTTTAAGGCGATGATTGTCGACAAATGCCATAAAAATCCCGCGTACGGTTGGTGGACTTGAGAAACATAGAGGCAAAAACTTTTGGATCATAGCGGATCGAACGCTGGAAACTCCGGCATGGAATCGGCGCCACGGATCGGTCGAGTGACTTTGCTCGGCAGTGGGGTTGAAGGGAGCGCTGGCATAGCGCTCTTCATTTTCGCTGTATCGATCTTATTCCAAAAAATTGACTCATAGCTTTTTTCCACCATTACTCGGGCAGCAAAAAGTGCGTTCCCACAACTACCCGGGAGGTACATATGTACATAGTCGATCAGAATAAACATGGCTGTAAGGGTAGTTCTGGCGGCCCCGGTCCAGTTATTCTCTCCCCCGCTTTCATGGCGCTACAATATTATGGACACGCTACATCGGGGCTTCAAACTATTCGAGTTACTGAGTCTTGGTTGAAACATGGTATTTCGGAAACGAATGTTTCTTGCACAGATGGAGCTTTAATCATCGTCTAGACCAGGGGTGAGCGGTAAACTTTTTACCGAAACTTTTCACCGAGATTTTTTTTTGGTAAATGCGAAAAAACAATAAATTCGGTAAAGTTTCTGGATCTCGATTTCTCCTTATATTCCGTTCAACCGATTTTCAAAGAACCTCCATGCAAGGACATATTTGACTTCATGTAGTGTCACATATTTGACATGGAAAACCTCTTAATCACTGACTCCTAACCACGGAATGCCAACTTACTACTAGAACTGACATCCCGAAAATGCTCGATACTCAATATTCATTTGGCTTTTGAGACGGGGTTTGCTGTGAAAAAAATTACCTTTGCCGTACAGTGGACCACTTTGATTAATCTTATTAACAACAGTTTCGGGAAAATCAGTAAGAAAAAGGTGAGAATAATAAGAAACGCCTGAAATCTGACCTTGAGAATGATAGAGCTCATATGTAGCTCTGTCAAAACACTATCTCACTTTTCCACCCAAAACCTATCACTTGGAATGCAACGATAATTCACGAAAACTTGCCGTTTGGTCGAGGAATACCAGCATAAAAGGGGAGAGTGCCAGCACTGAGAGGACGTTTTAACTTGTTTTGATGCTTTTTCAGCAACCTTTTGCACATTCTCGTTACAATAAGGATCAGATCTAGGCCTCCTATAATAAAAAACTCAGGAATCTTTTCTGTGGCGGCCTTGCCCTAAACCGGATGAAGAGAACATTCCTTCCGCTTCTCTAACTCACAAAAATGATATTTTTTTTTGGCTGAAAGTGACTTTACTCGATTCATACTCCTAAATGTATGTACCGCTAAGCGATGAGGAGTATGACTTAGCATAAATAGAGGCATTAGGATCCATTTTCGAAAAGACAAACATTACAACATCAAAAGGAAATATAAAAAATCTCCTAAAAGAAAACATGGAAATCAGTACTGTCGAAATGCTCACAAAGGTGGTCACTGTGAGTCGTAATAAGTTAATTCATGCAATTCAGGCGAGAAATGGGTCGAGTTAGCCAAAAAAAGTTACTCAGGTTTGATAAGCAAAATTTTCCGTTAATTTCGAGATTAAAGGCAGTGTCCACGATAAATTTCGTCCTCGGTTCTTGGCCGGAAATCGAAAGTTCAGGGTCTCATTGGAGCACTGGGGTCGAAAGAACGAACGAAAACGAGCCCGAAAGAGCTCCGTACGGCTCCGAAGTCCGCTCGCGCTAGCCCTTCCGCTCGCGGTCGAGTTTTCCGGGGAACAGTTTGGTCCGCATCTACATTAGCATTGGAGCGCGAGCGCGGCTAAGTTTTATCATTGGGGCGCATTTGCACACGCTGTCTACTTCAGGCCCATGCCCGCACAACTGATCCACCGTTGAAATGTGGCTTTCAAGAAGAAGAGCTAATTTTAGATGTTTCGTAGCGTTTTTCCGGATTCTTTCTTCACTGATGGAACAGTCAGACCCTAAACCTTCGTTTTCTGATTAAAACTCAAAAACGATTTTTATCGTGGACACTGCCTTTAAGTCGGTAAATCGGTTCACCAAAATTCACCGAAAGAATACCGGTAAATCCGGAAAATCAGTAAATCGGTGAACGGTAAATTCACACCCCTGGTCTAGTCGGCATCAATACCAACTTCTGTCTCGAAACTCAATAACTATCGCCAAATTAAACATCCTGAGAAATTAGGTTTAAGAAGGGTGAAGGATACATGAAGTGATAATTCACAGTGAGTGTATCAAAGTCACATGACAAATGAGAAACTCGCTAGAAGGAATGTCCAACTATTCTTGGGGAGCTAAGGCCTTCATTGAAAATGTGATCTGTGATCATAAGAGTTGACCTGTCACCTAAGAAGCTCGCGATTTCGACCGTGAACTTTGTCTTCAGTGCATTTATGAATGAACAGAAGTCCGATACTTTAGACAAGAGACATCGTTTCGAACAGGCGAAACCTGTGAAAAAAATTTAGAATGCCATTTCGCTCAGAACGGGATTACGCAAGCGAAAATTGACGAAGAAACGCAATAGGAGATTTTCTCAGAGAAATTTGTATGCATTCGTCGAGAGGATGAACGGGAAAAAAGAGAAGGAATAAAGTGAAGCCGCCGGCCAGCCGCTCCTCGTCCAACTCACCTCAACAGCTGACCACTCGCACTGGCATTGTCAGCACATTCCCTTGCATAATTACGAGCACAAACCAAGAGAGTACATTGAAGCCCCCACTTTCAATCAATATTAGTCAGCCAATAAATTCAGATTTCAATCAGAATATCATTTGAAGGCTAAGTTCGTGAAAAAATCTTACACTGGTTCCGTGCAGAAAGTGGAAGTTTATGTGATTAATAAAAGTCACACAATAATGATACTGCGGAATACACATTGGTGGACGAAAGTGGCAGAGATGAACAATCAGACATGAGCTATCGTCCACTGATCTTTCATATTGGGTAGCAGATGTTGACAGCCACCTGGTTAGACCATTTCAAGGCCATGGAATATGAGATAAAACTATTCGAAAATACTTATACGTAACAGTCTTGCAGAACAGAAATGGATCTTCCAAGTGGTTTGCTCCTTTGAAAATTAGTGTAGAGGTCGTGGTGGAAAATAAGAGTCATGAAATTATTCACTAACCCAATACAAAATACTTCACGAGCAGATTTGTGGTTTTTCACTAGTCATACCTACATAGTCGTCTTCTTGATTATTTCATCGGCTCTTCAAAACTCTTTCTGGTTCCTTTGGTGTGGGTGGCAATTCCAGATTAGAGGCAGCAGACACGCTCAAAAATGGTATCGATTTTATGACATAAATCAAAGCTTTGGAGCTGGTTGTATAGGGAACGGACGAAAAAACGAACGATAACTGTGCGCAAATAGAGGAATAACGATTATTTTGTTATCGGGTGAAAAAGGACGAGTTTTATCGCGCGCGGTTGAAACAGTGAATATTAGCAACAAAACGGTTAAGATGGAGAAGCCGATATACTCCTACAGCGTGTACTGGAACGTTCACCTAATTGGAAGCATCAAAAACCAGCAAAAGTGACCATATTAGTACTATCAATCTAAACGAGTTTGTATTTTAGGGCGGGGTTGCAGAATCTCAGAGGCGGAGTTTCAGAAAATTTTCGATTTGCATTGCTGAAATATAGTAGTTTTGACACCTTTTTGACGCTTCCAACGGCGTAAGCGGCCTACTAGGAGCCATGAGACTCCAGAAACGTAGTTATCTCAACAACTTTTTCGAGCGTGTCTGCTGCCTTTAAGTGTACACTTCTAGAACTGTTTTCGAACAAAGAATACGACTATACCCTTCAGAGCCACCTAGAGCTACTCGAAACGAACCTATAAGGCGTCTCCCGCCTATTTTCCATCTTTATCGAGCGATTTCCTTGTATCAATCAAGTGGTTCCGAAATCGTACAAGAAAACGTGTACGATCTGAATCAAAACTTCTCCATGGGACTTTTTTTGGGATGCTGATGATAAATCTGAGGTCAACTATTCGATTTCTCTTAGTCCGCAGCATATTTTGTTCAAAGATTATCGAGGGAAAAATTTTAGGGCCAAAGGCGAATTTCGACGATTTCTGAACCTGGGTTAGCTTTGGGCCAAATTTTTTGTGTGCGTTACATATTTGGAGTGATTGACACAAATCCGAGGTCCGTTCGTCGGTTTTCGAAATTCGTAAAGTAGCTTACGCCGGTGTCGATGTTCGGATACCAGATTCATGTCCAGCACCCTAAATGAGCTTTACATACAAGTTTTAAGCCAAATCTGAAAGAATTCGTTAGACTCTACTGGAAATTGACTTATGGCGCCTTCACCTATCAGAGAAAGGATCATCCTGTGCAGCTACAGAGAGCGTTTTCGGGTTTGAGTGCATCGAGAGTGGTGCTAGAAACGCTCATTTTATTTGGGGTCACTAACTCCACTGAAGGGATGTAACCTTTGTAAGTCCCAATTTTAGGAGTGATTGCAGTCAGTGGAAGATTCCAAATTTTAGAGCTTACAGCATTGCTAGTTACTTGAAAACGTTAACTGTCACGCAGGACTGTCCACTGATAAAGTCTCATGCGGCATAAGATTCAAAGCGATAAAGAAGCCTTTGTGATGGATCCTGTATGATAGCTTGCTTTGTTAACAAGAGGAAAGTTGTAACAGCTGGGTCTTTGTCACCGGCCGTCACTCAAACCGCAGCGGAACGAACCGACATCTACTGAGATGGAGGCGAGATTGAAGAGGTAGAGCAAGTCGAAAATGACGTATTAATCTCCTCTTTTGGCAGATGTGTCTTCCAGAGAAATCCGACTCACTTTCAAAAACAAAACATATTTGACTGTAAAAGGAAAGCCGAAATAGAACAGAACAGTTCAGCAAAACGCAAATGCATATCACTCATAAACATATAATAACCACGTGAAGGAGGAGAGTCTTTAATATTCAGTGTTTGACCCTTCAAGGCAGCCAACGCAATGAGAAACCTATCGGATTTTTGCCAAAAATCTAAAGGTTGGGTATTGATAAAGAAGAGATGCGAAAAAATCCTGATGTGGCAGCCAAAACCACACCTTTGCAAAAAGAAAATTCTGACCTCTGAGGATTCTACATGCATAGCTCACAATTAATGGAATTTTGACCTTTCACACATCTCGGGAGCCTAGTTTTCTGAGCCCATCTCGAAACAGCAGAGGTAAGATTACAATTAATTTTATAGCCTGTAGATTGATCAAGGATAGGACTCCGCTCAAGAGCACCTTTACTGCCGATGAAGACTCAGACTACAAAGATACCCATTTCTAACCTGCCGATGATAGAACTCAGTGCTGAAGTCGGTCCAAAAGAATGGAAATGTTCCCTGGAAAAAAAGTAACATTCGAAAGAAACCCTAAAAATTCAAAATGGAGGCTGATCGTTGCGCGATAGATCTTATTTTTCGCTAAGTTCGATTGAATCCCCTCCATGAATCAAAAAAGCCTTGTAGAAAGATTTATGAAAATGGGGAGAGGGGTCAAAGAAAAATTTCACTCCTACCTCAAAATTTGGCTTAGCACTGTGTTTCAAGTGCTTCAAGCAGTGGAGGAAATCAGGAAACGTTTCTCACCCATGGGCAAAACTTTTGAAAACCTAAGCGGATTTCGGAGACACAGCCGATCCTGTTTTGGTGAATTTTTCTTTTCTATTTACATTTTTCTTCCGATTGATGCACGAGAAATCTCGAAGACTGCCAAAAAATAAATTTTTTTCTCGAAAGTGCTGCGATTACGTGCAAATGTGTTGAGAACTTCGACCAGAAGCAACCGATTGAGCTGGAGTGATGACTCCCCACTGGTTAGCATGATGTATTTGGGTTGGAAGTCGATCACGGGCGGTACGGATTTGTGAGGTATTAACTACACGCCTCCACATAAGCATCAAAACTCATTCGTCACTGGCGACGCCTCGAATCGCAGTGGTTCATCATCGTACTATGCCCGAGAACCGCCCACAGCGCACGTTGCAGATGAAGGGGAGCACAGGCGTACATGACAGTGATTCAAGAACAAAATTATAAAATTTGAGAAGAGAACCTTTGTTTCAGGTGAATAGTGATATCCGACTGACAGTGAGTGGTATTCAAAAAGAAGTGCTGCCATCTGCTCTCGAAGACCGCAATAAGACAAGTGGGGACAGGGGTTGTCTACGAACCGAAGGAGGCATTGTCCCGTTTTTGCAGTTTAAAACGTCACGCCACTCAACGAGAGCGAAGTGGTCCCGAGTGGAATTAAAGCCGCAAAAAGCGGGACAACTCCTCCATCGGTGTGTAGAGAGCCCCTGTCCCAGACATGTAGACTATACTTTTACATTTTCAGTTTTTTTTTCGAATATTCGACTTTTCGAATGATTCGGAATTTTAAAGTTTTCGAATATTCGACTTTTCGAATAATTCGGGATTTTGAACTTTTCGGATATTCGACTTTTCGAATTATTCGGGATTTTCAACTACATATTCGAATATTCGACTTTTCGAATTATTCGTGATTTTGAGCTTTTCGAATATTCGATTTTTCGAATAATTCAGGATTTTTAACTTTTCGAATATTCGACTTTTCGAATGATTCGGAATTTTAAAGTTTTCGAATATTCGACTTTTCGAATAATTCGGGATTTTGAACTTTTCGGATATTCGACTTTTCGAATTATTCGGGATTTTCAACTACATATTCGAATATTCGACTTTTCGAATTATTCGTGATTTTGAGCTTTTCGAATATTCGATTTTTCGAATAATTCAGGATTTTTAACTTTTCGAATAAAAAGTCGACTTTTTCAATCGACTGTCGAATAATTTTTCGAATATTTCCATTCAACTTTTGGAGTGAGTCACTACTTTCGAGAAAAAGGCTACATCACTTCAGCTAGCGTATTCTATCTTTCTTTTGGGATTGAACTAAACTGTCGAATAGGGAAGCGAACAAACTATCCAAGAAACGGTTGGCTATACAGTTCTTTTCATTTTTATGAACACCTCAGTTTTCAACGATATCGCTTTCCGGCGTAACGCTTCGCGGTTTTCACTGCCACTAGCGTATTCAGAGTGTTGGAAAACCTGTATATCTATGGTTCTGGAATTTCATCTTTCCGAGAACCTTCCTTATAATGCTTTATATGACTTTTGACCATTCCATTGTTTACGAATATTCTGACTAAACGCCGACTTAAACACTTCCCCTTATTTGTCAAACTACACGTTAAGGTCAGAATTGACTAATACTTCTTTTGTCAATATTGCTTGTTTTTCTCACCTGTCCACGGTGAAAAAAGCTTAGAGCCGGACCCCCTAACGCCGAACGAAGCAACCATTGCAACCCTTCCAGAAGTTGAAATCTTGGCTTGTTTCTAACTACATGAGAAATAGCAACGCCTAGAATGAAAATTCGATCGAATGAGGCGCAGGGAATTCTTCCGAAAGAGATAAATGGTGGATCTGGAGGCATTTACCGAGCACAACGGTCGGTGGCATTAGCCGGGCCGAGGCCGCAGGGCGGCTGTTGTATAAGATAAATGTCGAGCATTCTTTTTCTGCAAAACGGCGTTCTGTGTCGTTTTTTTATTTAGCAACAAATGGTCAACGAATTGAGCAACAAATGGTCAAGTGTCGTCGGTTTAATTACACAAGTTTGAGGTACATGACCCCGCCTGGCCGCTGGAGGCCCCGCTCAACAGCTAGCGCTCTCGTTGATGCTAGGCGCAGCGATTTGGCATGCCGGCCGCGTTGCGCACCGGTGCGTGTGTATTTTTATGGGAAATTTTTTACTTAGAAGGGCTTCTCGCCCGGGCTCGGAGCAGCTGCTCACCCACTACAGTCTTTACCGCGCCCGCAGAAGCCACTACTGCGGACGAGAAAACTTCAAATTTTGTTCTCCACGGCCACTATCTCGTTGGCGACGCCGGCTCTTCAGCGGGGCGTGGAGCGGGTTTTTGTATGAGGGATTCGCCGCGTGCGACAGCTGTCAGGGCTAGGCGTGATTGAGTGCTGCGCTGGGCGCGAAGGGTTGTGCCAGTTCCTACACCGCGACATCGTCGCCGCGACGCAAGTATGCTTTAGGCCTTACGGTGAGGACTATGAAAGATCCCTTACGAGTCGCGTGCCACATGAGTGAGTCATCATTGATAGTTTCGCTCTACCTTGATTTCCAAACACATCTACGACTTGCGTCAATGTGCTTCTTTGGCGCGCAACCTGCTCGTGGGTCAATGAAATGTTCTGCAGAAACAGTTTATTCGAAATAGACGACTATCGAATTCATTCGAATGTTCTCGTAGATTTTCGAATATTCGACTTATCGAATAATTCGGGTTTTTGAACTTTTCGAATATTCGACTTTTCGCATAATTCGGGTTTTTGAACTTTTCGAATATTCGAGTTTTCGAATAATTCGGGATTTCGAACTTTTCGAGTATTCGACTTTTCGAATAATTCGGGATTTTGTACTTTTCGAATATTCGAGTTTTCGAATAATTCGGGATTTTGAACTTTTCGAATATTCGAGTTTTCGAAAAATTCGGGATTTCGCCTTTTTCGAATATTCGACTTTTTGAATAATTCGAAGTCGACTTTTTCAGTCGAATGATTTTTCGAATCATTCGATTCGGTCAAAGTATAATGTGTACCCGGAATAAATTCTACTGTCTGAAAGACCTCATCTTGGTTGGGCAGAGAAGGATTACGGTGAACAGGGCCCACGAAATCTTCAGTTATCATAGAAACGAGTTCCTTCGAAAAATCGCTTTAAATCTGCAATTGCTCCCCCCCCCCCCATAAGTACATACGCCCATTCTGTGTGTTTGGTGCAGAAGATTTTGAAACGTCGGAAATGGTTTTGAGCCTTTCTTCCTTACGTTCCTCAAAATGACAAAAGTTTACGTTTCTGCGGAAGAAAAGTCATCGTGAATAGTGCATCTCATAGTAACACTTATTTAAAGGCAGCGTTCACGATGATCATCATCGGTGACTTCCCGCAGTTAAATGCTAGGCGAGAAGGACCCTAGGCTCCCAGTGTCGAAAGAACGGTAGAAAACGAGCTAGGAGTGGCAAAATATCGGCTGCAAACAAGCATTTTGGTGTACCAGAACCGCCCCGTGCTCCAGATCCGCCCCCTCGATATGAACAAATGAAGACTCAGATTACAGGAATGATCAAGTCAAGGAAGTGCTGATGAGTGAGCTGATCGCTTGATTGCATTGAATGCTATCATCCTTCTTAGCGGTCAACTAGCGAGCCCTAGCGAAGTTTTCACTCAAGAAAACTTTTACGTGCGCCAACTTCCTGAGGCAGATATCGGTGTTGACTGACTTCCGCCTACCCGAAAGTTGCTGTCCGTATGGACTCTCCTGAGCAGAACAGTTTGCCGGACATTTACAGCAGGGGGTAGGGTATAAAAATGTGGCATCAAAAAAGCAAAATATAAGAAGCCAGCGGTAGATCGTCGGTTGCTACCGGCATCACATTTACGGCCTTTTCCATCCCTCCTCCCTTTATATCGCAACCCACTGCCATTCCTACCGATTTGTAAAGCTCCCAAGCAAATATTTTCGCATTACTATTTCTGTCATGATAAGGAAAAACGTGTTATTTCCCTAACTGACCAACGCCATACTTGTGTTCACAATAAATGAAATATGTACCTACGTGGATGATTATCTTTTGAGAAGCAGATTTCGATAAGCTCAGGCTTTCAGCGTATATGAACTAATTTATGGAAGTTAGTAAGTCAAAATGACTGAGCGGTTGTAATGTGTGGCGAACAGAGAACGTGCGGATGTGGAGCTGCTGCTTGTTTCCTCAGATTGGCAAGGCAATGTCTCCGGAGATCTGCGCCCTTCTCAAAACGCGTCGCACGCTTCTCAAGATACACGTTTTCCTATCTGTTTTCTTCGCTAGAAAATATTAAGAATCAGCATGAAAAAAATTCAAATTCTACACTCTTAGTGACATCCTGCACACTGTGATTGCGATCCTGCAAACTTTCTATGGCCTCCTGCACTCTCCCACTAGTACACTTTCTATGACGTGCTGCACACTCCCATTGGGGTTCTGCGCACTTTATATGACGTCCTGTACACTCCCATTGGGGTTCTGCGCACTTTATATGACGTCCTGTACACTCCCATTGGGGTTCTGCGCACTTTATATGACGTCCTGCACACGTTCTGCACATTTTCTATGACGTCCTGCACACTCCCCAAATCCTAGCGATTCTGTACAGCGTCCCGTACACGACTACAGAATACCTGTCGCTAAAATTAGAGCATAGCCCCTCTAGCGCTAGATGGCTCATGGAGGTTTTCATGACCCACGGCCAAATGTGCGTCCCACGGACAAACTTGGTTGCCCCAGGCGCGCAAGAGGTGGTTACGCTGATTTTTTGGTAATCGATATATAGTGGACTCCAACAAGAGTGTCTCATTTACTTAACAATAAGAAGCGGTCGGCTGGGGATCAATGTGCATGAATCCCATACCAGCACGCTCGATACCGATTGAGCGAGAGCGGTTGTGCTGCAATGAGTTTCATGTTCATTGATCTCCAATCGACCGCTTCTCATTGATAAGTAAATGAGACACTCTTGGTGGACTCCACTATATGTCCTACCCACCCAAATGTTGGTATCATTTCATCCCAGTTTTGATCGGCCATTGCTGAGATCCGCGGGACACACATACACACACACACACACACACACACACACACACACACACACACACACACACACACACACACACACACACACACACACACACACACACACACACACACACACACACACACACACACACACACACACACACACACACACACACACACACACACACACACACACACACACACACACACACACACACACACACACACACACACACACACACACACACACACACACACACACACACACACACATCAGGACATAACTGCTTTAAGTATAAGGATTCTTCCACGCTCAAAAATCAACGTAAACAAGGGAGGATCTATCTTGGGTCAAAAACGTGACTTTCGCCTCCTTTTCAAGCGTGCTTCGCCATATAGGGCACCAGACCTTCTGTAAACCGTCGAGATATTGCAAGTAAGATTTATCGTGAGCACTGCCTTTAACCCATTCACGACACGCCTAGTTAAAAAAACTGCGCGTTCGCAATTTTGCGTCACCGTTCATCGTGCCCTATCGGTTGGAAACGCTAGCCTGAAAAATTGTTTTTTTTGGCTGCAGTTTTGTTGCTAACAACGAAGAATGAACCGAGTCGCACTTTCAACTTCCAACACCGTTCCTTTCCAGAGAAACAGCTAATTTAATTCACGACAAAGTAGATTGAGTTGGACTGTTCCAAGACAACTAATCATGATTCAAACTAAAACTTTCTTCTCAAGGAACTAAAACCTTGCAGTGTTCACGATAATCTTCGAGTTTCGAGAATATCTGCTATGTTTGGTTGGCCTCTGGGTAAGGCAAAAATGATCAAAAAAAGGAAAAATGCACAGGAAGTACAGTTCATCTACGCAGTCACGTTCAGTCCGTTAAGTGCACGCTGATTGCGAAATTTTCGAGGATTTCGAGGATCCTCACTCAGGGATGTCGGATCACCCGGGCGGTTTTTGCCTTTTTTACAGCTGCGAAAAAAGGAAAAAAACTGCCCTGGTGGTCCGACTTCCCCGTCTCAGGATCCTCGAAACCGCGCCGAAACACGCTTTCGCAATCAGCGTGCCCTCTGTGGGCTGAAGGCGATCGCGTAGATGAACTGTACACAAAATCCTGTACTCTGCGCTTCAGTACTCTTAGTGAAGCTGTTTGTTGTGACAGTGGAATCCTTTGTGGACCTGTCTCTGTTGCGCTGTTATTTCCTTCGGAACCTTCGGACTGTTTTGTACAAAAAATTCTTTCAATTTTGATTGAGACTATTTTTCACCAATCTCAACTTCAATCGGACAAGTAGTCCAGGCCAGGGATGTGCGGAAATTAAAAAAAAATTCAGAAAACAGAAAATCGAGTTTGTCAGAAAACAAAAATCAGAAAGCAGAAAGGCCAAAACGACCAGAAAACAGAAATCTGAAAATTTTCAGAAAAATACTAGTTGCATTTAACTTTTTTTCAAGTGAAGAGAGAGTGTAATTCTGAACACCCTTATCATACCGGTAGTATAATATCTACGGAACTGCACAAATGACCTATAGTAGCAATGACGCTTCAATGTAGGATACAACATCACTAAAGGCACTCTGCCTGAGAGTCTTGGCCGAGAAATAGCCCACCAGGCTCAACCGCTGTTCATAGTGGGCTATGTCTCGAATATCTCTCGAATGTTTCTTGAGTACCACGCGGCTGCGACCTTGTTGTTCGCGAAATAGCCGAGCCAACGTGAGTAGTTGGACCGACAGCGGTGGTGACATCCGAATCTGCCTCGAAAATGCGTCCGTCGTACACTTTCCTTGGAGAGCAGTCATATGCGGCTGTTTCTCGGAGAGCATTATTTGACGGCTATTTCGCGGCAACCAGCTATTTTGCGACCAATACTCGGCTATTACGTGGAAAGCAGGCATTTTGTGGCTCTTTATAGGCTATTGCTCGGCCAAAACTCTCAGAGCACTCACCCGTAGGGTAGTACGCCAGCACAATGGGTTTGCATCCTAGAGCAGACGTCGGTTTCAACCCCTCGCTGTCAGCAGCAGCTGCTGCTAGCAACTAAGTGCAGCAGCTGCTGAGAACAAGGGGTTGAATCTAATCTCTGCCTTGGGACGCTACCCGTATGGTGCTGGAGTACTACCCTACGAGTGCGCGCTCAAGGTTTGAAATAAAAGCGATTGTTCAATTTTTTTTTAAAGAATGCAGTTCTGGTCATCACAAAAATGAAAATAAGTGATAAGTTGCATAAAAAACGCACAAAAACAAGTCAGAACGGCTAATTGGTGGGTGTACGCCCGTCCCCAACCAGCAAGATTTTTATAAATGCCTGTTTTCCGTCTTCCATTTCGCTGCTAAAGCAGTTCAGCAACTACTTTAAATGCAAAACAAAAACGACAAAACAAGCAATTGTACCAGGTTGTTCAATATTTCTTGTCCGAAAATTTCACCATTTTTAATTTTTTTCAACTTCATTGAAAAACAAGTCTAATCAACAATATAATCACCACAGTTATCCACAACAGTGGCCCATCGATTGGGCAGGTCGCCGATGCCCTTAGCCCAGAACTCCGGGGGCTGCGACTCGAAGAAGTCCACGATGTCGGATTTGAGGTTGTCGTAGTTGGTGATTTTTCTTTCGGCCAAATGGTGCTTCAGCGGGCGGAACAAGTGGTAGTCGGAGGGGGCGAGGCCCGGGGAATACGGCGGATGGGCAACCGTCTCCCAGCCGAGCGTCGCCAACTTCTGCTGGATCTCCTTCGCCACGTGGGGGCGCGCGTTGTCGTGCAGCAGGTGGACTGAGGCCCGTCGGGGACGCTTTTCTCGGACGGCGGCGGCTAGTTTCTCGAGCTGATCGGTGTAGATGGAGGCGGTGACCGTCCTGCCTTGCGGGAGCAGCTCGAAGTACAGCATGCCCTTGGTGTTCCACCAGCAGCAGAGCATGATCTCCAGTGGGTGCAGGTGGGTTTTCGGCAACATCGGCGGCTCCAGAACTTTGTGGTAGCCGAGTAGGTTGAGTCGATTGCTGATGGTGGACTTGCTGCAGCCGAGCGTCGTCGCCAGTTCACGGGTGGTGGCTTCCGGCTTCTCGTTGATACAACGATGGACTTCGTCATCATCCACCGTAGAAGGCCTCCTGCTGTGCTCCCTGTCCTCGAGGCTGGAGTCGCCGCTCTCGAAACGATTGAACCAGCGGCTGACTGCGCGTTGGGACACTGCATCCTCCTTGCACGCTCTGCAAATTTTGGCGACCGCGGTGCCCGTGTCGTTGCCCAGCAGCCACTCGTAGTGCACGAACGTACGAATTCGACCTTTGTCCATCTTAGCTTGTACTGGTAACTAGACGCGGCGACTGCGCCTTATATACCCCTAGCGTAGAACTTTGGAGAACCTTCTAGAAGGTTCTTACACTTGCCTGATATTATAATACTTCTAAGGAAAATTATAGAATTTTGAAAATTTTCAGACAAGAATTATTGGACAACCTGGTAGAAATCTAGTTGATTGGGGGCGGGCTGAGACCCAGCAGTGGCTTGTTTCTGAGCGTTTTTTCTTCAACTTTCCTATTATTTTTACTTTTGTGATGACAAGACCTACCTTCTCATGAAGATACAACAATAAACTTTTTTATCGTGAACCCTGTCCTAAAAAGCAATAGGCATTAAAAGCCATTGAGCACAAATAATACCTTAAAGGCAGCGTTCACGATGATCATCCTCGTTGACTTTCCTCAGTGAAATGATAGGGGAGAAGGATCCTAGGCTCCCAGTATCGAAAGAACGGTAGAAAACGAGCCAAGAGCGGCAAAATAACGGCTGCAAACAAACGTTTTGGTGCCCCAGACACGCCCCGTGCCCCAGATCCTCCCCTTGAAAGGAACAATTGAAGACTCAGATTACAGGAATGATGAAGTGAAGGAAGTGCTGATAAGTGAGCTGTTTGCTTCATTGCACCGATAGGTATCATCCTTCTAGCGGTCAATTCCTCCACTCTCAAAAATCAACGTAAACAAGAGAGGGCCTATTTTTGCTCAAAAACGCGTCTTTCGTGTCCTTTTTAAGCATGATTTGCTATATAGGGCACCAGATCTTTCGTAAACCGTGGAGATATTGGAAGTGAAATTTATCGTGAACACTGCCTTTAAGAAGACTAAATAAGCTGCACTTTTTCCAGGGCTAGGTTTTATTGATTTTTTCTGATTTTTTTTCTGTTTTTTTGCAATTTTTTCAGAAAACAGAAACGGAAGGCCGAAAACGGCCCGAAAACAGAAATCAGAAAACAGAAATATTCGCACACCCCTGGTCCAGGCCAGAGAATAATGACGTTGAAATAAGGCGTTGTAAAACACTTGGTTGCCAACGCATTGTTTTGAGTGGAAAACTCGGAAACGAAAATCATCGTGAACACTGCCTTTAAAGACACAGTACATCCTTATAATCGTTTTTCTGTCTTTCTGGGTCGGTCTACTTACAATTATGTGGAAATCTCAAATTTCGTCCCTGAGGTTCGACGGTACTTTTAAGTGAAGGAAGATACAATAAAGTGCTCCGAAAATAGTTTTGCAGCTTTTTTTCCTTCACCGCAGCTTTCTGCGTTTCTGGGAAGGTTCAAGTATGTAGTTGCAACTGAACAACTGACGGGCAACGAGGATTATATTAGAGTCTAGAGTAGATAAGTTCATTAATTATAACTAGGTTTCAAAATTCCTTCTTGCGGCGAAGAAGACGATTTTCAGAAAAAGTGCCCCACCGGTGGTGGACGTGGTCGTGAACGGGTTGAATATACATTGGTCACTAGCCCCTCTTTTCAAACAAAATTTCCATTTGCCAAAGAAAAAGACAGCTTATCCAACTTTGACACTGGTCACTAAGCAAACCTCCTTGTGGAAGTCGCCATCTTCCTTCACTTCTGTCTGATATGCACGAAAAGCAATGAAGATACTAATACGAACTTCTAGTTTATCCAGAACAATCCTGTGATACACAGCTGTCGAATGGGCTAATTAGAAGTCACGATCAGAAGGGGCAAGAAGAGTTGATGCTGATACACGTTACACACATAGTTTTTCCCGCTGGATGAAACAACGCATAGACGAATGAGACTAATTTGCCGAACTGACATCCACTACGAAATGAACAAATGCGAACGGAGGAAGAAGTTCGCGTTGAGGAAGAGGACTATATAGAACTCCAGCAGGACAGATCCAAAGTAAGTTAGTGTGCCCATCAGGTGCGTAGTGAGGGTGCTTTTTGATGTCACGTTGCTCGCATGAAACATGACGCGTGATTGGTGATGGAAGGGATTCCCTCAGGGAATCGCCAGTGGGGGCGAAAGTGACGAGTGAATTGGCTGTTTCCAGCGATCACATATGCTTCATTATATAACAACAGTTGATGTTTCCCATTTTCATCCATTGCATGAGGCAAAAGTTAATGAAAGTTTCGAAAATAAGGGCTGTCCTATGTACGTTCAGAAACTTCAGTGGCATTTGTCCCATGAGAAGAACAAGCAAGATATTCATAATTGCTATATATGTACATGGAAAACATTTTTTGTAGAAAGAAATTCAACGGTACTCCTAAGAACTCTTTTAATAGTAGTGTTCACGACAAGAATCGCAATTTACATATTTCAATGTTTTAGCGCAGCAATGTCGACAGATTGGAAGATAATAGCGAAACGGCCTAAGAAAACCTTCCATTCTCAGGGAAAAAGCTGTTTTGCAAGCTCTTGAAATACCCACGCAATCTCCGCCCCCACGACTATTTCAAGTTTTCGGAGCAGTAGAATTTGAAACGTCGGAAATGACTTTGCGCTCTGAGCTTTTGTAGTTGAACAGGTGACTTTTATGTCTTCCTTGTGACAAAGATATTTTATGTAGAATCGCGAAGGTTTTACCGAACTTGATGGGACCCTAGGATCCTTCCAAAGGATTAGTTTAATACTATGTCAACTTTCCTTTTGATGAAAAACTCTTCGATGTAGGCGGGCTTATCAGATGTGTCGGCTAAAACGCGCGAATTTCATCCGTTTCCTGGCCGTTTTTCGTGATGCTTTTCCCGCTACTTTTCTTGGACAGACACAAAACTTACGTTTTCCCTGTTACAAAGCGAGAACCTTTATGGAAGCAGTGTTTACGATGAAATAGTTGCCCGTTTCCTGGCAAAAACCTAAGCTTTGGGTCCCTCTAACAAGGGAAGTGTTTAGAGTGATAAACGCATCGGCGAAAACGACTAGTATCGTTAGAATCTCTTGTGGCTCAGTAGTAAAAATGCGCAGTATCCCGCACTGAGCTGCAGGTTCGAAGAAGTTATGAGCATTTTTCAAGCTTGGCGAAAAGGCAAGGGTATTTTTTGATGGATCTCCTCTGGCATTTTTTGGGAGCTTCAAAAAAGCTTCTCGGATTTTGCTCAAAACTTGTATGTACGGGTAATCTAGGGTGGTGAACTCGAATCTGAAGTAAGTTTGTCGAAACTCTGAGGTTTACTGTGGGTTACGGTACGCAAAACCTACCTAAGAATTTCGAAAAACGACAAACGGACGTCAAATTTATATTCTCCACCCCGGATAACCCCTATATACAAACTTTGAGTAAAATCTGAGACTTTGACCAAACTACCGTACACCCACTGTAACCTACCGTAATCTGCCAAAATTTGATAAACGGACTGCAGATTCGTGCTTAGCACTCCAAATAGCCCATAGAAACGTTTTGAGCCATATCTACCGTAGAGTTCCGGAAGTGATCAAAAGTCGTGATTGGGCATCAAATTTTCACCCAATGAGAAGCTTTAAACGAATCAAGTCGAAAACTTCGGTAAATCAGCAATTTAATCTCGTATTCGTGATCAGCGCCTCAAATAACGCCCCTGGAAGGACTTTAAGTCAAATCTGGAACATTTTTCTAGAACGCTTCGAGAGCCTTCTAATTTGTATAAATCAACGCCCAACCGAAAATGCGTAGAAGTCGAAAACGCTATCAGTCCGAACAAAGTTTGAAAAATGTGCCTTCGCCCAAGCCTTGCTCAGGGGGGTAGTTTTGGGCGCTAAACACATTTATGAGGTCCGTTTCCAGATTTTCCGAAGACTTATGCGCTTTCTGGAAGGTACAAAACTTCTTGTAACTTCTTGGAACCTGCAGCTCGGGGCGGGATACTGCACACTATTACAATTGAGTCACAAGAGATACTAACGATAATAGTCGTCTTCGCAGATGCGCTTACCACTATGAACACTTCCCTTGTATAAAGAGTAAGAACAGAAGTGCGACGAAAAATGGCCGGGAAGTGGGTCAAAATCTCGTGGACCAGCCAACCCATTTGATCACCTTACCCACGTCCTATAACAGTTGTCCTTCATTTGTTTCACCAGAGAAAATACACCGAATTTTCGAATATTCATTATCGCGAAAGACTCTAAAATCACAGCATGTGCATTGGCCCATATTATTTTCAGAGTTCTCAGTACAAGAAACAGAAAGTAAAATCACCTACCCAAGAATTTTGAATTGGGGCGAAAAAATTTCGACATCAGGTTTGACTAGTTCTACCTACTCATAAACATTGAATTCTAGAATACGGTTTTTTTTATCGTGAGCACTGCCTTCAAACTGAACAAAATGGTTATTACGTTTCTGTGCTTGTCGAAGTGTGATTCCGGTCCGCCCTTGCCGACAGCCGCTGTTGCAGCACGCAATGCAATCATTATCCTGGTAGAATCACGGGTTATCGTACAGTGACCACAAGAGCTCGGCAGAGCATCATAAATAAACTCTGGTCCCGCCGTAATGACCTGTTGATTTCGATTATCACAGCGCGGAGCGGTGGCCTCTTCGTCGGAACCTCCTTATCACTAGTTATATTTCACCGAGGCCCACCGCTCCGCTGCTGATATTGATCGAAATCAACAGGTCACTACGGCGGGACCAGAGTTTATGTAGTATCGCGAATTTTCAGTGGCAGAAATCCTTTTTTGTATTTCCTTACTCTTTCCTTTTGAAATCCAAAGGTTTACAATTAGCATGAAGAATGCTGATTATTGGAGTACTTGGAGTCTAGAAATGTTTGAATAGTACTGCGAAAAAAAGAGATTCATTCAAATCTACAAAAAATCTGCAGTGAGTAGTGAATCCCTCCACAGTCGCAGCACTCCTAACCCTGAAAAGAGAATGGACTGGATCGCGAAACGTTTTCTGGGAACCGAAAGTATGTTAAAGGTTCAACCGGCTTTCTAGATCAAGACATTCCAACGAGCAATAAAGAGGAAAGTGTTGTGCATGATGAGTGAATGCCGGGTGCGCGAGTTGGCGCGGTTATAACCCTTAATCCAGATTAAGAACCAGTCCCAAGATTACTTTCAACGTGTAAAACATAGTGAGGGAAGACACACTTCAGACAGTTGTGACAAAGAAGTCATTGAAAGACGAGCAACAGATGCAAGTTTGTGACGTGATCGCGTTCGAGAGCCGCCATCGGCACGGATTTTGACCGAAAAATCGACAAACACGAGTGGCTTGACTTGATCGCCCAAGGTCAAGATTGATGGCTTGCAAGCGATCAGCAAGCCAACTCATGTCAACAACATTACGAGATCTCTGTTTCTTTGTTTCAGACAAGGATGTAATCGCCATCTCAAGATTCAGCCAGATTTCAGCAATAGTAGGTATGTTTAAAGCGAATTTGTTATGAGGAAAACTATTCTTCTTGTACAGAATGGAGACGAGTAAAAAGGCAAAAAAAAATCGTTTTTCTTGAGCCCAGGAATAGATTGCAATGAAATGCCAAATCTCTTCCCAAATAGCGCGGAACAGATCCTATAGCAAACAAGTCAAATAGGATTACGGACTCAATGAGCTGGAACGAACGCTTTTAAGATTCGTTACTTAGGAACGCTGCTTCCATAATATAGAATCTCCAAATACTCACACAAATGTCAAGGGGAACATTCTTCCGAAGACAAGACAGCGCTTATGAATTGCACGTACATACATGAAGCCTAGCTTGCTCGGGTGAGTCCTGGCGGAGCGAACAGCGGAGCGGTCGGTCATGGAAAAATATAACAGTGATACGGAGATTTCGACAGGATTAGCCCGAAAAGCCTTACTTCGACCGGCTCGAAATGAGGGAGCTAGGCTATATGTAAATGTGTATGATCCTTTCGTAAATTGTAGTCTACAGAATGGGCGGGACGCGAACATTTGCAGCCACTTGTGCGCAACAGCGCCGAACACAGGGATTTTGATCGCGAATGAGCCAGCGCGGCCGCGTGCATTCACTAGATTAGAATTCATGAGGCGTTTACATATGTATACGCACTGTCGTTCTCGGGGCCTGATTCCGGTCCGCATTTGCGGACTACGGCTGTTTCATCATGTGACACGTGATGATCGTGCTGGGACCACTTGGTTTCGGCACGATTCACCTTTCTCCCAGCACGATTATCACGTGTCGCATTATATAACAACCGTTGTCCGCCATTGCAGACCGGTGGCTCCGAGAACGATAGTATGTATGTATAGACGGCACATGGAAATTCACCCATGAAACATTTGCGCTGTAATGTACCTTTACATTATTTCTAGTTTTTTTTTTCGAGTACTCAACTGTTCAAATAACTTGAAAATTTGCGCTCTTTGAATATCCGGCTTTCCATTATAATCAGGTTTCAAAAGCTTTCGAATCACTCGATTTTCCTTATCATTTTCTCACATTTTTCCTTATTGAAATTGAAGAGTACACTCACAAAACCCCAAATAGACTTCTTTTCAGACCGAAGCACTCTAGAAAGTTGTTTCATTTTCAGCTATGTGACTATAGATAGGTAGTTTGTACTGTACACGATCTTCTTACCTTCACAAAATTCGCGATGAAGAATTGGCTAATTTGTGATAAAGTGTATTGAGGTCATATGAGATCATAATCTCTCACCGAAGTTGAAGTTTCCAAAATGGGTGACGAAAGACTGAGGAAGCAATTGAAGATGACGAGGTTACTATTTCTAATACTGGATGAATAGATGGATGTTGAGAGGGGAGAGAACGAAAGGATGCACTAATGGAGAGTGACGCCTTATTCAAGACGATGTAAACCTCATTTACTATGCATGCCAAAGAGTCATCTACAGCAGCTCTTCCCATAAGAAAATAGTTAGCGAATTAGCTAGTCAACATCCAGTCAACGAAATCAGATGACAACGATTTAAAAAACTCGTCCTCTAGAGGGTAGCTACAGAAGTTCTTATCTGAAAATGTTTGTATCGAATTTCCCCAAGGAAATTCATTAGGATTTCTCCTACATTAAAGGCATTGTGCGCGCAGAAATCTGTTTGGTTTATTTTTTATTTTGCTCAGGTGGGTTCAGGAGGTGGTGAAATATAGCAAAAAGCGCTCGGAAACTCAAATTTTGGAGAAGAACTCCCTCGAAAAAACTTCGGAGCATTCAAATTTCTGTCTCTTACGTCTCTCTTGGTGTTTTCGGTACATATCTTGCACAAACCTCGGAAGTGGTTTTGCCCCTTGAAGGCACAGAACACCTAGGAAATTATTTTTCAGTTTCCGCGCTGATCTTAGAGGGAGTCACACGCTGATCACAGAGGTATCTCTAAAATCGTCCAAGACTCTTAAAACAACGACACCTTGAGAGGGTTAATTTTTGTATCCCAGCGGGGCTGGCCACCCCGCAGTGGGCCGTTGCGGCTCCACCCACCTACTCAGGCAATCGCGGGGTCGGTGGCTGGTTAGAACACCCCTTCCCCAATCAAATTGATCGGATATGGCTGATCGGCGGAGGTTTCGGCATGACTCATAACTGCCGATGTTTTCGTGGTAATGTCTCATATCTGGCGGAGTTTTCGGGGCAACATGCTGCAGGGTCCGCACTGTTTTTCTCTAACACTCTCTTGTAGAGGGCAGAAATGGCAGCCCCAATGCATACGCTGCACTGGAATGTGAGGTGTTTGTGCTTGTCACGGCTGACATTGCTCGGGATATCGACGCTCTGGCGGGCGTCTGTGGCAGGTTGAATCGCCAATTCTGCCTGTCAACCTGCCACCGACGCCCTCGACTGCAGGAAGGGTCGGTGGGAGGCTATCAGGCGAGACTTTCGGTGTAAACACGTGGGTGTGACGTCACACTGAGTGGTCGGTGAGAGGTGGTTGGGCAGAGTTTCCGGTGTGAACGGGTCAACTGTGACGTGGCATTGTAGGGTCGGTGGGAGGTTGACACGCGAAGTTTTCGGGCCTCGCCCTCTCCTTTTTTCGTTTCGAGCGGCAGCACGCTACCAGTTCAACTCCTCTTAACCGGCCACCGATCTCCACGAGTGTGTGAGTAGGTTCCGAGGCCGGGAAGAAACACCGAATTTCTGCTGCAACTTCACCGCAATTCCGCTGTAAACTCACATCATTTCACGTCACATTCACCCTAAAGTCGGGGCTTATTCACACCATTGTCATCTACTCTAGCAGCAATCTCACCCATACACAGACATTGACGCGAAAAAATTAGACTTGATGCTTACATGTACATAAGCATCAAATACCTTTTCACGATGCATCAAGTCCCGAATTGGCAGAGAACGAGAACACAGTCATTGACGGAAAGAATGGACGGGCAGACCTAGCCTTGTGCTCTAGAATAAAATCGATTCAACAAAACACGAACGTTGAAAAGAGAAGTGTTTGAAATATGCAACGTATACATAGAAGGAGGAAGTTATATGAGTATTCTGGTTCGCACTTTCAGAGACACATCTCTTCCAGACTACGGAACGGACTGGGCCCGTCTACCCGCTGGAGCTTCTACTGTGTCCGCGACGCCGCATCCAACCCATTTTTAGCCGCAGCTAGACGCGGCCATGTCCCTCACTTTGAATGAATAAGGCGGCCACATGTATCTAGCTACAATAGCAATTTCAGTAATGATAAAGCAGTACATGGAAAAGAACAATTCGAAGAAGATCAAAAGACGTTCCCAACCCCATTCAAAAGCTTGAGAGTCTCACAAAAAATTCAAAAGAGAGCATACAATAGAAGCGTCCAAAATATTTTGAGTGTTGTGTTGTTCAAAAACTCCCGTCGTAACCTGCCGTGGCCAACCCGGTCGATAAGTATGAAAAACATGAACGATTGAGGTTTCAAAAAACACCCGGTGTGGCCAGCTGTGGCTGACGCGGTCAATACGTATTTATTATGTGGAACGATATCATGGATATCATTTATTTCTTACCTTATATCATGCGAACATCGGCCGGGTTAGCTACATCGGGTTTTTTTCCACCCTACCTCGTTCATGTCTTTCATGATTATCGACCCTAAATGTCAATCGGATTTCATTTTTGACATCATTTTTGAATTTCGCTCAACAAGCTTGGCCTGACGATGAGTGAAAAAGGGTATGTTTAATTAATGGCAAATGGTCGAGAAAACAAGTCTCATGTCAGCCGTGAAAATGGTCTTTCGTCTGTTGTGGAGAAAAATAAAATGTCACATTTTTTCTCAAGTTGGAGTTTTTAAATTTCCATTATCTCCTCTGATTCAAAACTGTTTAAAGTATCACTTTTCCGAGCTCCGGGTGTGTGAAACATTTCTGCTCGAAATCCATCCAGGGAGGGGGAAGGTTATCCGGGGGAGGGGATAAGGACGAATATTAGGCTAATTTTTATTTTTCCATGCGTTGGTGATACTAGAAAAAAATGTGGTTTCGCTACAGTAGCGCTCTGTATGTTATCCACCAAAAAACTAGAGACGGGCCTCATAACTCATGTTCAGGACCCCAGTTAACCTCAACTCCTGGATAAAGTTTGACCGGGCCATGAACTACTATATTCCCACCTTAGTTTTGGTAAAGGCGAAAAAAAAGGCGGAAAATCGCTTTTCTCAACTTGTGATCATAAATCGCTTTAAAATGGATGTTTGTCAAACTTGAAGACATTTTCATTACGTGGCTTATTCTCAAACAAGGCGAATAGGGTCGACACAATCAATCGAGAGCGTGAAAAGTGAGACAATATGAGGTACTGAAATGTGTGACTGGGTCTACCTTAGTTTATTTGATTTTTTTGGTTTTCTTTATTATAAAATTTTTCTTTGTTTTTGAGTTTTTGAAAATTAATTCCCCTTACCTAGCACTTACATACATACTGGTACATAGCTGCTACATAGGTAGCTCACTCCAGTGGACCCTCAGCGAGTTGCTTCGACGCGTTTTTTGATTTCTTTGTGACTCGCTGACACACAGAGCTGCGACCCTTGCCTTTGAGCTGCTACATATCTTTATATAGTCCAAGTATTGTAGGTAGTGTTCCCAAAAAGCGTTCAGGATATCCATCAAGTCTGCTATCTTACATGAGGTGCCAATATCTTCTGCACGCTGCAATTGCTTCTGCGACTGAGAAATTTTGTTGGCCGCAAAATAAGCAAACCAGTACCCCAGAAATGTGAGAAATTCGGATGCCTGCATCTTTACTGTTGGAGCAACGGCTATCAGCATCGAAAATAAAAATATTCAGCCACAAACCTTGCAATGAGAGGAAACAACAACCAGCTGCTCAGTACAAAAAAAAACTTTCAGAGCTTTATTGAGCTATACACTCAACCATAGTCTTCGAGAGGAACCAATGTACGACTGGCGAATGCTGATTGAAAGGTCCAGTTGTCTTTCACAGCAATAAAACTCTGTCCCACTTATCAATTGGTTAGTTCGACATGGCGTTGTGTTGAACAAATAAGCTGACGAACTAATGATGGCTGTTTAAATATAGCTGCCACCCTCAGATCTGCTTCCCATACCATGTTTTCGTAATTCTATTCGAAGGGAAGTGGGGGTTAAAGATGGAAGGATCACACAAGATAGGCACTTGGTTTGAGAAAACGCGGAAAAGTTCTCAAACTTGAAAACAAATGACTCATTTGAGGTGGACCGGCTGTTCAAAACAATCACAATCAGTGATTGAAGGCTGCGAGGTAACAACCACGACACACTTCGAACTTCTACTTTGGCCAATGCTAGGCATCCCTTTTGAGTAAACCTTACTTCAAAGCGGGTGCAAAAAAGAAAGGAAATCCAATACCTCTCGTGCCCTGTGCAGATAACTTATTTTTCTTGTTGTTGAAGTTGCTATATCCTTGCATATTGCAATAAACAGTGATCCAGAAAGAAAATCTTCAAGATCCACGGTATGCCTATGTACTTATCAGGTAAGAGCGAAAATTGGGTTTCCTATTTCTGACTTTACGACTTCCGGAAGTTGATGGCCTTCCGATTTCAGATAATCGAAAAAAGTCCTCAAAATTCGAAAGAAAATCGGAAGCACTCGCAAGACAAAAATTTTCCCGATTTGCGAACTGCCGATTTTCGATTCGTCCAGGGTGAAGTCTACTCTTTTGAATAGTCTACTTCCTATTTTGCTCATTCGATCAGATGCCATTACAAAAGCCATAACTTTGAATGAAAAGTAATTTTATGAATTGCTACATATTGTCAAAGTGATCAAATTTTCGGAACGTCCATTACTGGTCAAGAGGAAATGAAAATCATACAACGACAAAATCCATTCATGGCAGGAAATTCGACCCAAACGATGTTGAAATCTTCCGCTAGTAATTGCAAGGCATTGGAATTTAAAACCCCGAGAGGTGAGGCGAGAAGAACAAATGACGAATGTGAAATCGGAGACGGGGTGTGAAAGGTGAAGATGAAGAGACAGTGACGAAAAACATGAGGAACGGGTGAGGAAAATATTGGAGCGGGATATGATCGTGAGAAAGTGTAGATGAGTGGAGATTTTCGGAAACCAATGGTGACGATCAGGGCTGTGCGGAACTCTTTTTCAAGAATTTCGGAAACGAAAACGGAAGAAAAATGGCCAAAAAACGCCGGAAACGGAAATCCGGAAACAAAAGAGACCGAAAATTTTTTTGGGTTGCCTCATTCTCACGCTTCACTGCTGCTCGTTGCCCGCAGCTCTCCTTCAATAACCAATGATTTCAGTCAATAAACTTATACTTATTCTAAATAATGTCCCTACGAGGCATTCAACGATTCAGAAGTCTCGCTTCTGGAAATTCGGAAAAGCAACCTCTGAAAGTATTCATTATATGTAGCCGTTTTTCGAAATAGTGTACAGCACTGGTGTGCTGTAATTGCCGTTTGCCGACTGCAGTTTGCTGGCCGTCTTGGGGTTTACCGTTGCCGTTTGCCAAAACTTTAATTTTCGTTGCCGCACACCTCTGGTGTACAGCCTGTCCCCCAGAAAGCAGTCCAAGAGATATCAGGTGTTCTTCAAGGTTGATCAGAAGTCAGTTTTCAGCGACTACTTTTTCTTCTTTCGAACCGTATTTGCCTATTGTAGTGGATTTCAAACGATTGAATTTGAAAAATATAATAAAAACGTCTCGGCAAGATGGGAAAATTCTCTTATGATCTGCCTCGAACAGGCCTCGCCGCCGTGGCAGTAAACAAGCGAAGAAGTGGGATTAGGAAGAGAAGCTTCACGAAATCATCGAATCTTGGAGAAAAAGCTACACATTTTCAAAAATAATCCTAAAAAGGCGTTCAGATTCCTGCCACGCGTATTTCGTGTCATCATTTTATAGGGTTTCAATCGTTGGCCCCCAAACTTTGTGAATGGTCTCAACCAAGCTCAGATATTCGCTCGAACACAAGAGATCGGATGTGATTTTCAGCGTCTCATGAAACCTTCCAAAAACCTTGCCTAGACCCACTATCATATATCGTGTTGCACTAATTAATTCTGTTTCCGGGCCCACAAACTCGGAAACCGAAGCGGAACGGAACAGCCCAAGAAACACCGGAAATACGGAAACGGAATCGGAAACGAAACAGTTCCGCACAGCCCTGGTGACTACCCTCTCGTCTCTATAACTTAACAGACTCTAAAAGAATTTTCGGATTTTGCGGCAGACGTATGATAAAAAGTTATAGCTGATCAAAGTTCGTAGTTCCTACAGCTGAGCTGACCTTGAGATTTTTAGTTCTTGGATGAATTTGGGTAAAAAATTTCAATGAAGGGTTATTTCACGTACTAAGCTTGAATACTAAATCGGGTTCTTCATTTTCGAAAGAATTCGCTGGGTATCTATGAGTTACAGATTTGAAAAGACCAGAAGTCTCCAATTGCTTGTTGAGCGCCTTTTTTATCAGTGTATGGTTCTGGAAGCGTTTTAGAAAAACGTTTCAGATCTGACTTGAAATTTGCCTATGGGGTCTTTGTGAGGTGCTGATCGCAACCCTGATGTTTATTTGATCTTTTTTTGAGAGTATTCAACGTATCATCGGGTGAAAATTTTTAGGGCAAAACGCGATGTTCGACGATTTAAAGGCAGCGTCCGCGCAGAAAACCGCACTGGGTTTTTTCTTCTCAATCCAATGTTTGAACCAAGTGGAGATAGTTGGCAAAGCTCAATGCTGCATATTCATATTGCTATAGCCTATTGAAAACCGCTCCGTGGTCTGAAGAGGCGTTTTCCCGGTCTATCACCTAGCGCGAGGAGCAGAAGCGCCACAACAGGCTCCGACAGACCGGGGATACCAAAATT
The DNA here is from genome assembly GCA_029168955.1 of Aplectana chamaeleonis. Classification (NCBI taxonomy): domain Eukaryota; kingdom Metazoa; phylum Nematoda; class Chromadorea; order Rhabditida; family Cosmocercidae; genus Aplectana; species Aplectana chamaeleonis. The sequence goes on along the minus strand of JAPDOI010000223.1, from coordinate 55,816 downwards.
CCACCTTCTTCATTTCAAGAAATCCTCGAGTTCAAACGTGTGTATTGGTAGCTTCTTACTTTTAGAGAATTCTTACCGGGCCTAAACCCTTTCAGATGCGCAGCATTTCCGAGATTTGTGTATTGCACAAGTCACACCGAGCAGACATGGAAAAAAGAAAGCTGAATGCTCTTGGATTTTGAAACGAGTTTTTCTCCGAAGTTTGAGTGCTTTGGGTGGTCTTTTTGCGATATATCACAACCTGGTAGTCCTACCTGTGCAAAGTAGTGAGATACTTGAACACGGTTTCTTTGCGCGTACGCTGCCTTTAAAGGCAGTGGTCACGATGAAAAACGTTATCGAAAAAACTACAAAAATCAGCTTAGATCAAAAACAGCTGAAAAACTAGGTAGGTAGCGCGGTGAAAAACGGGCTAGAAATAGAGTTTCTAGGGCAAAAAGATGCCAGTTCGTGCACACGTGCACAGCGCCGACGAAAAAGATCTCATGCCGAGCAGTCAAAAATCATCGACATTCAGAGGAAGAAATAAATACAAGTTTATCTAACAAAAACAGTTGAACAATGAAAGCAAGCCATAACCATAACGTGCACTGCGATGTTAAACTGCAGTTACGGCAAAAAACTTCCAAAAATCGTGTAATGAAAGCAAGCATTTCAGTCAATGTTTTTGACTAGATGTGTATATAAATCCGAAGGTTGATTGATTGAAATTCTATTTCAAACCAGCTGATGTTCTTGATATAGGAGGTCATCGATGCCGATGATGTGGAGTGGGCTCCTCCACCATCAAAAGACAAGAAAGTTCGGGCTTCAAATTTGGCACGAAACAGTGTTTTTTTCGCGGTTTTTTCTTATAGGTCCTACTACTCGAAACCCAGAAAAGCGTTTAGAGAGAAAAAGAAGACAAGCATATTTGATCGCGACCAATGCCTTTAAGGAATGGTTCGATGGATGAGGCCCGGAATTTTTCTATGGGGTTTTTTTGAAAAGCTGAACACGAATCTGCAATCCGTCTATCGATTTACGATAGATTACGGTAGGTTACGATGGGTATACGGTCGCTCGGTGAAAGCCTCAGTTTTGGCTAAAAATTTCGCGTTCAGCGCTTTAAATAACCCCCCGTTGAACGTGTTGGGTCGATTCCGAAAGAATTTTTTTTCGAACAGCTTGAAAGTTTGGTGGGCCTACTCTTACCTTTTCGCAAAGCTAAAAAACGCTTATAACTTCGCTCAGCGGTGTCCGCAGCAAAATTCGATGTCAGATTCGGAGACAGCGGGCCAGAGTTTACAAGAAAACATTCATCATCTTTGAAATGGTGGGATTGGCCTTACGAGGTTTCCTAGTCAAAGGTGTACGATTTAAGATGTTGCCCTCTCAAGATAATGAATGCCGTTCACGTTGGAGAACGTCGTTGCGAAGACTCGTAATCTTGTAGAATTAATTGAACAGATTTGTAGAAGTTGTGCATGCATGTAGAACAACAATTCTTCTGTATGATACCTGCATGTAAAACAACAATTGTTCTGTATGATACCTGTCATATCCTTTGCGTTTTGGGAGAAAAAAAACCAAAAAAACAGTTTTTTAGCTCAGTTGTTACAACTCTGACCAGAGTGGTCTGTTTGGGAATCTAAAAAGTTATTTGGAATCAGCCTCGAGGGTTAAGTGATGTACGACTTACTCTTGAATAAAACATACTGTTCATGCTAGATTGAAATTCCCTTTTCCAGACAACCACTGACTGTTGTGACTCGCACTACATACAATCCAATACGTGGGTGGTGCTCTTAAAGCCACAGTCCAAGCTCAGGGGTAATTTTTGATATTATACTCCGGTGGCCGTGTATAGCAACCCTGCCAAGCGCAAAATCTCAGTCCGCTCAAACAAGCGAGAAAAAGCAAGGAAAAAGTCGACCCCGTCCCCATGGAAAAAAATGGGTAACGCCCACCGACAAGCTTCCGGTCTCAATAGGGAAGAGAAGCGCGATCGATTTTGTTTCAAATCTCTATTCTTCAATTTGTTTTCGGTCTGGCTTTATTTTGTGACCTGCATCAAAACGATGGCTGGGAATCACGAGAAAAGACAGGCTCGAGACAACTCGTCCGCGAACTTCTCACCGTTCAAATTCAGAATCTTTGAGGGGCCATAACTCCGTTCGTAGTGACTTCTGAGCGATTCTGGAGACACTTTTGTGATCAGCGTAAAAATTTCTCCAAGATAGGCAGGAAAACAAAATTTCGATTCTGAGGTTGGACAGTGCCTTTAAGGGCACAGGACACCCAAAATATTTATTTTCAAGTTTTATGCTTATCTTGGAGAGAGTCACACGCTGATCACAGTGGTATCTATGAAATCGTTCAAGACCCCCTTTGAACAGAATTATGGCTCTTCAAAGATGCCTAGATTTTAAGGGTGAAAAATGGGTGGACGAGTTGTCTCAGGCCTGTATTTCTCTTCATTCGCAATCGTTGCGTGAGAGTAAGCCAGGATAAGGAGAGAGTCCGATAATGGACCTAAGAACGGCGACTTGTTGGAATTCATCCATCCATCGAGCCGCTATCGAGTTCGAAAATCCGTTAGGGGGTGGGCCTGTGGTGGTGAGCGAAGGGGGTCGGGCCTGTGGTGGTCGCTTATATCTCGCCTATTTGGAGGAATTGAGGTCTCGCATTTGGCACGTGTTATACAGGAGGGGTCTTCTACACAATTACATGAAAAACTCAAAATTCATATCTGAGGGTGTACTGTGCCTTTAAAGGCACAGTCCACACTCAGGGACGAAATTTGAGATTTCCTCATATTTCTGAACAAGACCCACCTCGTAAAACAGCTGCCAAGTGCCAGCTCTCAATTCCTCTGAATAAGCGAGATATAGGAGGAGGCATGCCTGGGGCTCCCACATCAGGAAGCCACTGTGGTAAGCTCCTTTTATGATCTATCGAGCTGAACAGTGGCGAGATGAGCAATGGTTTCTTAACAATAGCCCCGTTCTTCCTTCAATTCTCAGTCCCTCTCTTTATTCAGCTGAGCTCGCACAAATCGGTTGCAATTGACGGAATTCGCAAGCCTCGGACAACTCGTACACCATGCTTCCGCACCTCAATTTTTTAGGGGCAATAATTCCGTTCCCAGAGAGTCTTGGTCGCTTCCAGAGACATCATTGAAATCCGCGTGGGACCGTTTTAAAGAGAGGCAGGACAACAGAAAAACGATTCTGAGGTTGGACTGTGGTGACCAAGCCGCACAAGGAGGGGGGGAGAAAAACTGGGAGGAAAAACAGAAAAATAAGAGCTGTGATTGCACAAAGGCAAGTGGAGGCCCACTACCTACCTCTCTGTCGGTTGTCTCTTCTTCTCCTTTGTAAAGTGTGCCCGAATGAGAATGGCGGCCCATGCGGCCGGCGTGCTTGGCAGGCGGCCGTCGCATGTGCCGCTCTCGGACGAGTGTTGGATTTCAACGACGGCCGTCCCCTCCCATCGTCCGCAGAGCTGATTGATCGGCACAGTGCTTGATGCCAGCCGGTGCCGGCCCCCTTCGTAGTCGATGGCGGTGGGGAGGTTTCGCATGCTCATCCGAGAGCGGCGAACGCGACGGCCGCCTGCCAAGCACGCGGGCCGCAAGGGTCGCCATTCTCATTCGGACGCACCTTATAGCTTCTGTGACCTCCAATTACAGCCCTTCGCCTCTTACCGTTTTCCCCCTTTAACTCCACCATTGCCGGTCCCAAGCCCGGATGAGAAAGGAGGAGGGTTGGCCCCCCGTACTACCGACGGGCTCGAAAACTTAGGTGGTAACCATGGGAAGTCTCTTAGGAAACAACGAAGAAGCTACCGCATCCGGGGCAGCCGATGCGCCAACACTAGGGATCCAGGGTGTTGGCGAGAAAAATACTACTGGCCAAAATGGAGGACGACTGGTGACACCTAAGAAGGAGCTGAGGTTTGGAGCATGGAATGTGCGAACGGGACACTGCGTCGGTCAGAAAGAGATAATAGCAAGAGAGTTGTCAAGGTCCAACATATCGATTGCTGCACTTTCCGAGCTGAGGATGAGCGGATGTGGAACGGTGCCCATTCAGGTGCCGGAGAGTAGCGAAAAGATGGTGCTGTACTATTCCGGTGAGGACGGACATCGCAATGGTGTTGGATTTATGCTAGGCAGTCGCGCAGCTGGGAGCGTTGCTTCATTCGAGCCGATTTCTGGCAGGACCGCTGTTCTTGTTTTGAGCGGAACAATCAAGACCCATGTCGTTTCCATCTATGCACCAACGGAGCCAAGTTCTGACGTTGACAAGGACGAGTTCTACACCCAGCTCCAGGACGTGCTGAATACTATCCCGAAAACCGATGTCACCATTGTAGCGGGTGATTTCAACGCAAGAGTCGGTAGTGACAGAACAGGCTGGGAAGGAGTGTTGGGCAGGTTCAGCGTGGGCGAAATAAACGATAATGGACTACGCCTACTTTCGTTCGCTGCGTTTAACGAGCTTGCCATCGGTAACAGTCAATTCCGGCACCCCAGGAAGCATCAGTTAACATGGAGGAATCCAACTGGACGAGATGTGGCCACCTTGGACTACGTGCTGATAAACTCACGTTTTAGATCACCACTGAAAGATGTTCGAGCCATGAGAGGGCCTGATTGTGGATCCGACCATTATCTCTTGCGTGCAGTAATGCAGCTTCGCTTACGACGACCTAGGCGTGAGGAGCCCCCTAGAAAGAAACTAGACTGGTCACACTTGATGGCGCCAGGAACAAAAGAAACATTTCAACTCGCGCTGTCGAATCGGTTCGCGGTTCTGGAAGATGCCTTGTCTGTGGACGAGCACAAGAAGCAGACAGTTGAAGTTGCTCTTAAATGCGCAGAGCCTCTCTGCCCTGTTATTCGCCGGCGAACGCAGCCTTGGATATCGGACGATTTTCTCCGTCTCGTGGACGAACGGAAGCGAGTGAAACTAACGGACTTTGGACGGTATCGGCAATTGTGTCAGGAGCTTCGTCGAAAATTGAAGGAAGAGCGGGAGTCGTACTGGAATAAGGTAGCAGACGAAGTGGAGGAGGCAGTTGGAAGGAACGACTATCGCACATTGTACAACACACTCAACCGTCTCAGAAAGAAGACCAAACCCATGAGCGATTCCATCAGGAATACGGATGGGTCTTTTGTGCGATCAGCAGATGAGCGTCTCTTGCGATGGAGGCAGTTCTTCAGTGAACTCTATACTCACGATGCGCCACAAGGTCCACAGGCCCAACCGATACTAGTTGAGGTACCAGAGGAGACAGCGCTTGACTCGGAACCCACTGCGGAAGAAGTGAAGGCGGCAATCAAGTCGCTAAAGAATGGAAAGGCGTCCGGTGTTGACAATGTCTTTGCTGAGGTCATCAAGGCAGGAGGAGATGTTCTACTGCGTCAGTTGCATCAGTTAATCACACGCATATGGCAGACAGAGAGCGTGCCATCTACCTGAAAAAAGGCTATTGTCGTGCCTATCCATAAGAAGGGCGATGCCAGAGACTGTAAAAACTATCGCGGGATCAGCCTGCTGTCGATTGTTGGTAAAGTCTTCACGAGAACTATCCAGTCCAGACTTCAGCGCCATCGGGAGAGTACCTGTCGCGAAGAACGAGCAGGTTTTCGTCCGGGTCGAGGATGCAGCGATCAAATTTTCGCACTTCGTCAAGTTATGGAGGAAAGGATTCGCTGTGGAAAGCGCGTCGTTATCACTTTCATAGAGTTCAAGTCGGAATTCGATTGCGTGCACTGGCCCGCCTTATGGAGATCGATGGAACGCGAACACATGCCAGGAAAAATGGTGAAGCTTCTGCAGGAAATTTATAGAGGCTCGACAAGCTGTGTCCGCGTCGGAAACAAGCTATCCGAAGAATTCAGAGTCGATGCAGGCGTCCGGCAGGGAGATGTGATTTCACCGCTCCTCTTTAATACCGTGGTCGATGCTATTATGAGAAAGACCTTCGAATATAGAAGAGGGGTCCAATTTGGCGATAACGATTTTGTCACGGATTTGATGTTTGCGGACGACAGTGCAGTGTTCACCGATACTGACATGGAAGCCACGCTTTTGTTGAACGATATGGCACAAATCGCGGAATCGTATGGGCTGCGGATTAATAAGGAGAAGACTAAAGTCATGACGTCGGACGGTTCACGTTCTTCTGTGTTCTTCGAGGGAGCTGAGCTTCAGCAAGTCAAGGAGTTCAAGTACCTCGGATCGGTGGTGCAAGAGCGAAAGGTAGTGGCTACATCGGAGATACTGTGCAGGATCGGGCAGGCGTCGGCTGCTTTCGCTTCGCTGGGCTGGTGTTTATGGAAGAAGGGTAATGTGTCAATCAAGACAAAGATCCGGATGTTTCGCGCGCTCATAGTGCCAATCCTACTGTACGGGTCAGAGTCGTGGACGTTGCTGAAGTCGGATCACAGCAGGCTGGAGGTCTTCCAAACGCGGTGTTTGCGGCAAATCCTCGGGATAACTTTAAGAGATCGAATACGGAACGACGTTATCCGAGATACTTGCGACCATCAGCCCACGATCGAAGAACAAATTCGAACGAGAAGGCTGCGATGGTTCGGACACGTATGCAGAATGGAAACAAACCGAGTTCCGCGCAGATTGTTATGGAGAGAGCGCCCTGCACAGTGGAAGGTTGAAAGAGCAGCCCCGAAAAAGACGTGGTTGAAGCAAGTCGAGGCGGATCTGAAGTCCCAACGGTGCAGTGTCCTTAATGCTAGATTAATTGCTGCGAACCGTACTGAATGGAAGCGTATCGTTCAGGCCACAAGAGCTCCTATGGCACCTACAGCAGTGTACTGGTTGAAAGGTCATCCTGCTCCGCCAGCCGCCAGCTAACGGGATGAGTGAGTGAGTGAGTGACCGTTTTTCCCGTCCTTCTTGCAGGAACAATCTAAACAGATTTGGGAGGAAATGGCACAAACAAACCCATTTTTTATTGTTTTCTACCGCACAAAACAAATCAATGAACGGGCTATAATTCCCCAAGCAGCACATTTTCAAAAGGACGAAAATTTAATTAACCAAATTAATCGAAAATTGGAAGACAAGTAAATCAATTACCGGAACTAGTTGAATATTGAAAAAAAAACAATTCATTTAGAACTAAAGCGATTTGTGTCTGGGTATTGTCTTCTATGGACCCACAATTCGACAGTTGAGAAAAAACTCACAATCACTGAATTCACGTTTACATACTCGTTACTCGTTAAATTATGGTAACAAATTTGAAAAATGATCGGAATTCCAGAAGGCAATTTTTATAGACATCGGTGGGGAATATTAGGGTTATTTTCCTCTTAATCCGTAGGTAGTTGCGAGTGTGTAAGAAGTCGCTGTTCACCTGACGAAGGGTCGTTAGGCAGGTCGGACGGCGGTTTCGCGTTGTAAGAGCATGAAAAATCGCTGCAGCTCATTGGAACGGACTCCGTTCTCTTTTTTGGGGCCAACACTCTCACGATCAGGGAACGATTTAAACGTTTTTCCTTCCACGTGAACGAATGTTGTATGGCTTAAAGGCAGTGTTCACAAAGATAAAACTCTTCTTTTCTCTGCAGAAGTGTAAGCTTTGGGTCTATCTAAGAAGAGTAAGAACAGAAGTGCGACGAAAAACGGTCAGAAAATGGGTCAAAATCCCGCAGTCAGCCGGTTCATCGGGTCACTCCTATGACAGTTGCCCTGCGTTCGTTTTACCGTAGGATTAGGCATCGAATTTTCGAATAATCTTCATCGCGAAAGGTTCTAACATCCCAGCATGTATATTGACCCCTCTTATTTTCAAACACTTTTGGGTACAGGAAACAGAAAGTAAAGACATTTACCTGAGAATTTCAAAGCGCGAAACCATTTCCCAGACGTCACGTTCGGTGCGTTGTCCACAGTCTCCCGAAACACACAAACAGGCACAATTAATTTTTCAGAGATTTCTTTAAACAACTTTTCTCCGGTATTTGAGTTTTCTGTTAGGACTTACCCCTATTAACCTCTTCTCAGTGGACTTACGTACTCAAAAACATCGAAAACTATAATACGGTTTTTATAGTAGACACTGCATTCAAAAGCGATAATCACATCGATCTTCTATTTTCGGTTTATTCGCCAAAACGGATGATTGACATCAAGGTAGATCTGATATTTTAAAAAATATTCTTGAATAGATGTGATAACACCGAACATTTCTAGAAATGGAGCTCCAACAAAAAGAACTAAAAATTTCTCTGCCTGAAGATTTTGGACCGCCAGAAATCCCAAGGAGAATTTCCCATCCTATCGATCAACTCTAGGATGAAAATTTGGTTGTCTTGCACGGATCGCATCGATATCGGAATGAAACGAGAGGAAAGAAGGATTGACACAAAAACTCAGAGGAATAGGCTTTTAAGATTAATCACTTGGTAGACTAACAGCTGTTTTCAGCAATGCTCAATGCATACACTTATTTCCTTCCAAACTTAATATTTGTGCTATTCGAGTGAGATTTGAGGCAAATATATACTTGCACATTTCATGGGAGTTATGCATCTTCAGTCATTTAGCAAGATCAGTGCAGATTTGGGACTCTGTGGAAAAAAACTGAGAACATGTCCGAATACTTGAACTTCTATGGCCTAGTGCATACTTCCCGCGACGAACGACGTGGGATAGGCCGGGGTCATACTCGCCGCGACCAGCGACGGCGGCTATGCATACTAGATATATCGATTTTTTGTCGATTTGGATGGTAAAACTTGCGTCGTTTCGATCGTCGCTTCGCGGAGCATGCCCCCGGCCATAGTGTTTGCCATCCATATCTACCGAAAATCGATAATGCTGATATGCACTGCCGCGGTCGCGCGTCGCGGGAAGTATGCCTTAGGCCTCTTTCAGAGTTCGATCGCTGTGCGACGCGATCGTGTGCACGGCGACGCGACCATCGCGTCGCCGTGGAAATCGCAGGCTTTCGAAGTGTGAATGCCCAATCGCGAAAGTTGGCGATCACGCACTTTTACGTACACATTCTAATCGACGCCTAACCAGCATAGATGAATATAGCTAATAAACACAGCCAACTGCAGCTGTGTTTATTTCTGTATTCAATTACGCATGAAAAAATTTGAGGACAATTATTTGTGAGAGTTTGCTGGCTATAGGTGGTGTTGAAATTATTCGATGAGGATTTTTTTTCGTTTTTATTTCTTTTTTTATCTGAAAATCTCATGGTTTGTCACTTGCATTCTGAGATTCATAACTGGCAAGCTTATCTGTTCAGCAGTTCAAAAACAGAGAAGATTGAAAAAAACAGCAAAACTAGATCCACCCTCAAACGAGTTCAACGCCGCTAATTAACTATCACAAATATTTATTGAAAACGTTTTTCATGGGAAGATCGAACTTATTAATGCGGGAAGCGAAGAATGTAGATGAATAAAGCGTTCAAATGCCTCCGAATGTTGCAAAGTGAAACAAAGAGTGAACTCAAAAACAATTTTCCGAGAAATTGGAGATCTTCCGCAATGAAAATCACAGCCTAGGCAGTATAGTTTTACACGAACGAACTTTTCGAAATTTTTTCGTTCGTTTTCGTTCGTTCGAAATTTTTCGATTTTTTCAATTTTTGTTCGTTCGAGATCCGATTTTTCGAACGAAAATTTTTCGAGTTTTGTTTGTTCGAAAATTTTTAAATTTTTCATTCGTTTTAAATTGTTTCGAACGAATTTTTTCCACTTTATGTTCCTTCGAAATATTTCGAACGAAAAAACTTCGATTTTCGTTCGTTCGAAATTTTTTTCGAAATTGTACAACTATACTAGGCAGTCGACGATGAAGGCAAACTACCTGGAAAAGCAGAACTAGTTTAAAAAACAGAAACGACGGGAAAAATCGAGGAAAAAAATTCTAACTCGTCGTAGAGATCCCAGTGTTTTATAGTCTGTCTTACTTTTATATCCGGTTTTTTGAAGTGTTATCCTCTGTTTTATCCTTAATCGTTAATTTCCATTTTGAATTCTTCCATTTAGCATTTGAGAACGCTTCCGGCGTATGTATCTAATGGTATTGATGGTATGATGTCTTCATACACGTGCACGATGTGTGCGTCCACAAATAAATAAAAAATAAAATAAAATTTGGGCTAGGGCGCATGAGACAATCGCCGCGACCGGTTGCGTTGCCGACCACAGCGACGCGATCCGGCAGTGTCAGTCGCCCAATCGCGCGATTGGGCGACTTTCCCCGCGATCTTGTCTGAAAGGCCGGCGACCTGATCGCGCGACGCGACCAGATCAATACACAGTGTTTTCATTCGGTCGCGTCGCAGAGCGATCGAACTCTGAAAGAGGCCTTAGACCTATGTTTGTTGAAGGTCGGACTCTCCATCTATGGTTACCTCATTGCCTGGCCCTCGCCCTGCACTGCGACGAATGTATTATAAAAGAAAGACAGCTGGTCAGGCTCACCTATATAACAACGCAACGGAATCCGTGTTCGCATGAAAGCAAAACCGCCTGTAGGCAAATCTGAGCGATAGCGGGTGCTACGTTCCCAACCTGACAACCCCATCGATTTTGGTGTGGCTAAGGTGACACCTGAGTGAACCTCAGAGTTCAAGAACTAGATGTTGGTTTTTTCTACATACATGGTGAAAGTTCCAGTATTTCGTATGCCAGCTACGGTGAAAAAACGGTAAAAAATATTGAAAATTGATATTTCAGACACAAATAGGAAAACTAGTAATCCGGTTATCCGCCATTGAATTTTGCCTGTGGAAGACTTCATCAAAGAGTTGAGATGTGAACTCTCAATCAAAGCAACATTCTTTTCAGGTGCTCAGGAAAATGAAAACATGCTACATCTAATATAAAGGACCAAAAACAATATTCTGGAAACATATGTCGGTCAATGTAAATTACATACGAATTATCTCGACCCAGGTAAGTTACATGCGATATATCGGCCCCTCGCTTGGACCCCAAATGTCGCAAGTAACACACATTCGCCAAGATATACTTCATGTAATTTGTTACCCATTGCTGAAAACATGATACTTGTAACATGAAACGGAGGCAACACATTTGTAACAAATCTCTGTCAAGGTAAGTTGCATATGAGTTATCTTCGCCCATATAGGTTACATGCGATACAAGGACAAAGTAATCGTGCAGACAAATCAATGCAAGCAGGGTCCACATGCCTCGTTCCAGCGTTTGAATATAATTTTACCCATGCTATATACTTTCTATGCCTTGTGCTTTTCATATAGTTTTCCTAGCAGTAAGATGAGACTGGGCTTCACACTTTCCGCGCCCCTTCTGTGCTCAATAATTGTCATGTTTCTATTACGTTTTTGTTTGTATTCGTATTGTTTTATGCGAATCTGTATATTGCATCTACGCTTGTATAGCAAAGTGTGCCCGAATGAGAATGGCGGCGGCCCACGCGGCCGGAGTGCTTGGCAGGCGGCCGTCGCATGTGCCGCCCTCGTACGAGCTCAGGCAATGGGGCGGACTTATCGCGCACAAAAATTGTCGAATAGTACTTACCGCGCTCAGCAACCGTTTCTACCGCGAGCAAAAACCCACGTAGAAGTGATCGCGGACAAGTTGCGGTTGCTCAATATCATCGCGCTGTGTGTCCGACAGAAGTGCGGATTTATCGCGCGCAGCTACTAGTAAGTAGAACTTACCGCGATCATAAATCATTTGCTGCCGAGATGTCGTACGTTCACGCCGTGGCAGTGTGGAGGAAAGAAGATCACCTCTATGCAAACCGACGTCACCCCCTCCGGGAAGAGGGTTTTTGTCATGGGAGAGGTGCTGGTCGGCCGCGTCTCTCCTTCGGATTCTCCTGCTAAGGGCCGGCGTGGAGAGGAATCCTGGACCCGCTCAGAAGTTTCTATGCGCCACGTGTGGCAATGATGTTAACTGGAGACATACCAGCGTCCAGTGCTTCGGATGCCAAAGGTGGGTGCCTCTCTCCTGTTCGGGTCTCAGCTCTGTGAAGCATCATAACTCTGCTTTTCGCTGTGTTTTATGCTCTTCACCTACCAACTCTGATTCCCTCTTCCTCAAATCGCCCCCTTTCCATTGTACATATCAATCTTAACGGCCTTCGTGCCAAACTTTCTGAGCTCTCTCTTCGCACGTACTTACCATCCAGACGTGATCATGGTTCAAGAAACCAAGCCTCTCCATCCCCTACCCATCCTCATCCTAATATCCTGGGCTACACTGCCTTCCATGCTCCAAGGTCAGCTTTTGGCGGAGGAGTTTCAACCTTTGTTTTATCCTCTCTCCGTCCCACCTCATACCAAACACCCCACGGATGGTACTCTCGAGTACCTTTCAATCCATCTCCCCTTAAAACTCCCCTTTCTCTGTTCAACATCCATATTCCCCTACCACCTCATGCCCCTCCTCCTACAATCCCATTCCTCTTCTCAAACAACTCAACGATTATTCCCTCTCATCATCAGTTGTTTTCGCGGCGACTTAAATGCCCACACCTTCTGCTCGTCTCTTGGCTCTGATGCTAGAGGAAATTACGTCGAAGATTGGTCAGAGGAATGCAACCTGGTCATCGTAAACGATGATCAGCCCACTTGTCTCCCTACCAACGGCCCATCGTCTAGCCCAGACATAACTCTTGCCTCTTCCAACTTTTCAAATGCCTGCTCGTGGTCTACCTCAACAGCATTGTCTAGTGATCATGTTTCCGTCTTCGTGCACGTCGATCGCTCAAATTCTCTCGCTTCTTATTCTGGTGTTCGACAACGTTCTTACCTTAATTTAGGCCAAGCAGACTGGTGCCTGTTCAGTGATGTTGCGCTTCGCCTAGCGGCTGACTACCCGTGGAATGGCAATGTGCACCAGAAGGAGCATCACTTATCTGATGCAATTCGCAGAGCCATGAAGGCGGCTATTCCTGTTGGCCGAGTTAAGACGTTCTATCCAAACGTCACCAGAGAAATTCTTCAGAAAATCAGAACTAGAGATGCCAGAAGAGCAGTTGACCATCTAGACCCTGTCGTCACTCGGCTGGATGGTGAGATCAGAAAAGATCTCGACCAGCACAAGAAAGAACAGTGGGAAAAATTAACAGAACAATTGAATTTCAAGACGGACAGTCGAGCTACTTGGAAGGTGCTTCGGAAGCTATCGGGAAAAGAGAGCTTGCCAGCCACCATCTCCACTATTGAGTTCGGTATTACCGTTTTCAAGTCAGGAAAGGAAGCCGCCTACTCTCTCGGTAAAAGTTTCTTCGTCACGAGTACAAGGCGAGGTCCGCAAAATAGAGTGACAGTAAGAGCTGTGCCGCCTCCCGCTCATGAGCACGGCCGAAGCGTACACTGTGGCGCAAGTAGAGAAGATTATAAAGGACATGCGGAACCCAAAGCTGTCGGTCCGGACGGCATTTGTCCTGCTGTACTGAAGAAACTCCCAACTGAGATCCTTCCGCTCATCGTTGATATGATTAATACTTCGTTCAGCTCTTGCACTATTCCGCAAAACTGGAAGACAGCCAACGTCATCCCGTTGCCCAAAGCCTGGCAAACCTCAGTCTTCAGTAAAGGGATTTCGTCCTATTAGCTTGATGTCACCTTTCGCCAAGGTGGCCGAAAAGCTCATTGTCAAGGATCTAGCGGAGCACAACGAGAAGCAGTTGTTTCAACATGGGTTCAGAAGGCTTCATTCCACAACTACGGCGTTGCTAGAAATTACTAGCTATACAATCGACGGGTTCAACGCTTTGAAGCCATTGAGAACTGTAGCTGTTGCGTTGGATCTCACCAAGGCATTTGATACGGTTAACCTTGGAGTCCTGTCAAGCAACATACTGGAGTCGTCAATACCATCTTGGCAGAAGCGCTGGATATCGGCCTTTATTAAAGGTCGGCGGGCAAGAGTCATGTTTCAGAACCATGTCTCCAACAGTATTCCTATAGCAGCTGGAGTCCCTCAGGGCGGGGTTCTATCGCCAGCCCTCTTCAGTCTGTATCTCGAAGATATGCCTGAGCCTCCACAGGACATCAAGGTCGTCGCGTATGCTGATGACATAACAATCATGTGTCGAGATCGGGACTTACAGGTGGCCGCCAATAAGATCAACGAGTACCTGATCACACTGAAGAGCTTTTTCGACCGCAAGATGCTAAGGATCTCTGCAGCCAAGTCGTCAGTGTCCGTTCTCACGACGGACCCATCCGAGCACAGCGCTCATCCGGATGTCGTGTGGGATGGAGACCGATTGCCTGCTGCTCGCTTTCCAAAGCTGCTCGGTCTTGTGCTCGATCCGTCACTCAAGTTTCATAAGAATACCGAGCAGAAGCAGGCAGTTGTTAAGGCTAAGCTCAACGTTCTCAGGGCCCTGGGCGGCACTTCGTGGGGTAGCAGCAAGGAGACTATACTCACAACGTATAAGGCAATTCTTCAGCCCGCCCTGGAGTACGCCGCGCCGGTTTGGCAGCATCTCGTCTCAGAATCCTCCTGGGCAAAGATGCAACGAGTACAAAATGCTGCTCTCCGTATCGCCACCGGATGTGCAAGGAGTTCCCCAATCGAGCACCTGCATGCTGAGACCCGTCTATTACCAGTGAAGGAGCACTGTCAGCTCCAGGCCCAGCAACTCCGCATTAACATTATAAAGCAACCAAATCACCCGTCGTGGAGAGTGCTAAACCCCGTGAGAGAGAGAAGTATAAGGAAGCCATTCGCCGATGCTCCAAACAAAGTCAATTTGCAAAGATGGCACGACTACAGCAAGAACGACTCCGGCTTTTGCGCGAGGAGCACACAAGTTTGTACATGGTGTCATCTTGTGAAGGCGGCCATAATTTCTATACTAGGAAATATACCGCCCCTCTGTCTGCACCTCAGAGTCTCAACTCGGAAGAAGGGCAAGATGCACGCTCGCATCATTACGCTGTGGTCACTCTACAATGCTAATGTCTTATGTCAGCAAGATTGACAGCAGCAAATCTGATGTGTGTCCGGACTGCGGTACCGTCGGCCATGATACGGCACATTTATTTAACTGTCCGGAGAGACCTACCACGCTGACACCAATGGACCTATGGACGAATCCACTACTGGTCGCCCAGTTCCTCCGCCTATGACAAAACCCTCTATGTGGCTGCAAAGAAGAAGAAGAAGATAAATCATTTCTATCGCGTACCACAATGTCATTAGGACTGATCGCGAACGACGGCACATATCGGACTGACCGCGACGGACCCCGCCTTGACTACGATGCACTGTTCTGTGTGGTAAAACGAGATCGTCGCCGGTTCAATTACCTAAGTTTGAGGTACATTTAGTATCTCCTTGGTTGCTCTAGCGGGAGTACACTCTGTCGCTACGAGATAGAGGACGTAACGCCCGAAGGTGCTTATATTTGGTCCTAGGCTCCGCCTAGTTGTATTATAAGGGGACTCCTAAACAGGCAGCAGCGACCGTTTATCCCATCGTTTTTAGCACTGAATACGCAGGAAGTTGGCAAGTTGAAACTTGTTGAAACCCGTAGAGCATTCCGACTGGCAAATCAATGAGATGGAACACGCATGGATAAACAGTCGCTGCTGCCTGTTTAGGTTTTCTCGTATTATAATTTATAACTAAATTATACAGATTTTTTGTTGTCGGTCCTTTTTTTACCAGTCGCACTGATCGCGAGCCCATTTAGAGCTGACCGCGGGCAAAAGCAGCGTACTGATCGCCGTTGACCACGCGTTCGCTCCTATACGGTGTCGCGATAAGTCCGCCCCACTGTCTGAGGGTGTTGGATCTCAACGACGGCCGTCCCCTCTCCCACGGTCTGCAGAGCTGATTGACCGGCGCAGTGCTTGCTTCCAGTCGGTGCCGGCCCCGTTCGTAGTCGATGGCGGTGGGGACTTTTCGCATGCGCGTCCGAGAGCGGCGAATGCGACGGCCGCCTGCCAAGCGCGCCGGTCAAAAGGGCCGCCATTCTCATTCGGACGCACCTTATGTGCTTGTGTGTGTTGTGTTTATATTTGCGTAGTCACATACTTGCCGCGGATCGGCTGTGCGAGTTCGCTTCTTTATGGGTTGGGTTCATACATTCCGCGTGGAGCGAACGGGATAGTGCATATCGAGAATGTCGATTTTCGGTCGATATGGATTATAAGAGCTGCGTCGCGGCAGCAGTCGCGGAAGTATCAACCCGGGCTCAGAGTCCATTCCTCTCCGTCAGGACGACCCGCGCTAACAGCCAGATGAGTATAAATGATTATTCGCGTCGCAGCAGCGGGCCGCGCGTGCCTACTCCTCGCTCCTCTATGGCAGATCCTTTCAAGCTCTCCATCTGCGCCCCGCTGCTGTAACACTCATTTCAGGTGCTTATTGACCACGTTATTCACTTCGCTCCTCCCTACCTGCTATGGACTGCTGGATAATTCATTCTCTCTGAGAGGGCGTGATGCGCAAGATGGGCGGCAAACCATCTTGCTCATAGCGTCGCCAGAACAAGCCGTTCTGGCGGAGATCGCGGCGAGGGGTGGATATGATTTGAGCCTTATAAACGATTTTTGTGTGGAACGCCGTAACTCACATGTTCCATCTAACTTTCAGAAATGTAGGCCTGCTAATGGATGCCCTACTCGCAAAGTGCGCTCTGACAACAGATACGACTAAACTACAACCAACAAGAAATGTAATGTAAGGATAGCAAAAAATATCATGGATGATTCAAAACTGTGCAACGAGGCAAAATGCTCAGCTCAGATAGTACCACATATGAAGTTTGTCCGAACAAAACTGTCCGCCCACGCGGTCGTGTCGAGTTGCCGTGGCAACTTGCATTTTTTGGACGACCCCCCACGGCTACAAACAGCCGACCGGGATATTAAACTCTATTCGTCGAATACTCATTGTGACTGATTTATGACTTTAACATATGCCGTGGCGACGGCCTTTCGACACACACGCCGACCGCACGGGTGGACTCTCGCATTTGGATGGACTTTAATAACACTTCACCCGTTTCACAGCAGTTCACGAGTATCGACGCATTTGGCAGCGCACCTCCGTTCATCACTATTATTACAAGTTTTATGCGAATTTTGCAGTGTTGTTACAATTTATGCTTTGGAAAATGTTCGATTTGTTGATTTTCTCATGCGCTTCGTAAATCTATCATCTGAAGCTCGGCAGAGCAATGAGGTGCAAACTGGGAAGTAAACGACTGTCGATGGGTCGTATTACTCTAACAAGGGAAGTATGTACGGCGGTAAACGCACCCGCAAAAACGGCTTGTCTTGTTAGTACCTCTTGAGCCTCCATAGTAAAACTGCGCGGTTTCCCGCCCCGAGCTGTGGGTTCCAAAAGGTTACAAGCTGAAAAAGATCGTTTTTGTGCTTTTTGTACCTTCCAAATGCGCATTAGTCATCGGAAAATCCGGAAACGGAAACCATAATTGTGTTCAGCGTCCCAAATTACCCCCTTGAGCGAAGTTTGGGTGAAGGAACATTTTCCAAATTTTGTGCAGACAAATCCTTTTCTGGGTTTAGAGTAGTAGGGCCAATGAGAAAAAATCGCGAAAAAACCGCTGTTTCGGGCCAAGTTTGAAGCCTGAGCTTTCTTGTCTTTTGATGGTGGACGAGCCCACTCCACATCATCGGCAGCGATGATCTCTGATATCAAGAACATCAGCTGGCTTGAAATTGAATTTCATCCAATGAACATTATCCTTCGGACTCATCTAGTCAAAAACATTGACTGACGTGCTTGCTTATATTGGTCAACTCTTTTCGATACGTAAATTTGCATTTATCTCTTCCTCTGAATGTCGATGATTTTTGACTGCTCGGCATGAGGCTGCGATCTTTTTGGGCGGCGCTGTGCACGTGTGCACGAACTGGCATCTTTGGGCCCTAGAAACTCCAATTCTAGCCCGTTTTTCACCGCGCTGCCTTCATAGTTTTTCAGCTGTTTTCTATCTAAGCTGATTTTTATAGTTTTTGAGATAACGTTTTTCATCGCGACCACTGCCTTTAAAATCCTCCCAGGTACAGTTTACCGCAATGTTAAAAGGACATGGTGCGGTTCCGGTCACACACCAAAACTACGGTGGAAGACGCCTAATTTTATTATCGATCTACAGCACAGTTGATTTTTGGAGTGAGTTACCGTTTTTCCTTGTTTTTTTTCTTATTTACTTCGGCATTTCTTTTGTTTCTGACTCTTATAATATTACGAATAGCGGCTCTTCTTGGTGTACGGGAGCAATTTGATGTTTTTTTTCTATATCAGAACAGAATTTTGAAAAAAAACACTTTGAAGTCCGAACAAACGGCTAATTTCCTTCACGCACTATGAATAGCCCATATTCGCAATATTTAAACAACTAGAAACAAAACTAATGCCGAAACAAACAAGAAAAACCGTAACTTACAGAAAAAATCAGCTGTGCTGTCGATCGATAATGAAATTAGGCGTCTTCCACCGTAGTTTTAGTGTGTGACCGCAACCGCACCACGTCCTTTTAACATTGCGTCAACTGGAGGTTATTTGGGGCGCTGATCACAAATCTCGGGTTTATCTGTTCATTTTCCAAAGTTTTCGACTAAACTCGTTCAAAGCCTTCAATCAGGGAAAATATGAGGGCAAACTGAGACTTTTGAGGATTTTCAGAACGTTACGATAGAACTGGCTCAAAATGTTTCTCCATGGGTTATTTGCAGTGCTTAACACGAATCTGGAGTCTGTTTATCAATTTTTGGCGGATTACGGTAGATTGCGGTGGTTATACGGTACCAATACAAAGCCGAGGAATGATGACGTGTTTGCCAAATTTTAAATATATATCAAATCAGGCTGCATATTGGTAGTTGTATTCTTCAATTTTATCCCTAGCATTGTTGATCAGTGGAATGAGACAAGTCAAAGTCTCAGATTTGACTCAAAATTTGTATACGGGGTTATTTGGGGTGGTGAATACTCGACAAACGGACTCCAGACCACACATACAAGTTTTGAGCCAAATCCGAGAAATGTTTTTGAAAGACCCCAGAAAAATGTCTGATGGGTGCCTTTCCGCGAAGCTTGACGAAAAGCTTATAACTTTTGAGAACCTGCATCTCGGGGCGGGATAGTGCGCAGTTGTACCATTGAGCCACAAAATATACTGACAATACTAGTCGTTTTCGCTGAGACAGCATCAATTCGAATCAAGGTGATACAGTGCGCCACATAAGTATACGAACACCTCGGAAATGAGCTAAACAGCTATTGCATCGAGGTTTTAGATGTTGGAACACATTTCTACGTTTTCTGCAAAGTCAAGAGCCATAAAATTAGATCGCGTGGCCACAGCTTCTCTGCTTGACCCTTGTTTATAGAGAAGAGTTTGGTTTTTGTACGCCACATAAGTATACGAACACTTAGGAAATATTAAAATTCATCAATCAATAGGACACGAGCAAAAACAAAACAGTGTCAGTAGGAAGCGGTAGCACCGCTAGGTATAATAGTTCAGACAGTCTGTCTGGGAGGCTGTCGCTGAGCGGCTCGAGAACATTCTTTTCAATGTCGTTCCATGCGTCCAGGATGGCTTTCTTGAGAGCACTGACGCTGTCATAATGCTCTCCATCTTTACCATTATCACTCCGGAACCATTCCAAAGAAGATCGGCTCACGTGGATCGTGGCGTTGTCCTGTGCGTAACGGAATCTTTCATGTCGTCGAGAATGCAGGAAAGGCAGCAGATCGGAGGTCAAGATTCCTTGGTATTCTTCTGAGTTCGTCCGGCTTGAAACGATTTCAGTACCAACCTGACCACTGCTGATGAAAGCTGCCCACACCATGAGGCCTGCAACTCCAAAGTTTCGGCGGCTGAAGAAGGCCGGCTCCTTTCTCAAATCTCTCCAGTAACTCCTCATCCCGTCAGGTCCGCCCAAATCGCATTTCTTCTCGTTGGAGAAGATTACCTGGAACATGTATCCGTAAGCAGCGCTCAAAAGGTTAAGCCTTGCAAAGAACTTACCATATCCCAACTCGTACTCACGTTTGATCGTGCGAATTCGATCCGCGCAGTGGCGATCATGTAGGCGAGGGGCTTTCTCCACCATGGATTTCACAATGTTTCCATTCCGGTGAATTTAACAGTGGATGGTTTCTGTGAAGACAGTCAGCGACATTTCGGATAGAATCCCGGAGGACGACATCATGTAGTTGGAGACTCTTCCGGCAATATGCCGCTCGTCATGTTCGCTGAGCTTCCTGGGACGTCCTGGACGACTGCGGGGGACAGATGTATCGGGATCGCGTAGAAAGCCAGAGATACACGCGATGGAACGGCCAATCCGCCTGGATATCTGTAGGATTCCGAGTTAGGCATCACGAAGAGATTTGATGTGGGCCTGTTCCGCGAGCGAGAGGTGGGAACCACGTGGCATGTTGATAATCATTATCAGCTAACATTTTATATATGTTTGGTACGTTAAACGGGGAATTTCGACACTACCGTCGCGAACTATGTCTTTCTTTCCTAAGTGTTCGTATGTGGCGTGCAAAATCTGAACCTTTTTCTATTACTGAAGACGAATTCAACAAATCTCGCTAAAACGAGGTTTTCCATCGTTTTCAGCGTAGCAGAAAACCTAGAGACTCTTTTCAATATCTGAAACCTCGGTCCAGTATCTCTTCAGCCCACTTTTAGGGTGTTCGTATATTTTAAAGGCACAGTCCAAGCTCAGGGACGAAATCTGAGGTTTCCACATAATTGTGAAGTAGACCCACACTATATAGCACCTGCCAAGTGCCAGCTCTCCATTCCTCAGAATGAGCGAGATATAGGAGGAAACCACCCTGGGGCGCCCACACCAGGAAACCACTTTGACACCCCCCTTTTACGATCTTTCGAGCTCAACTGCGGCGAAAGGAACAAAGATTTTCGAGCAACAACCTTGTTCTTCACTTCATTCTCAGTCTCTCTCTTTATTCAGGTCGGCTCGCATACGTCGGTTGCAAATGACGGAAGTTACACGCCTCGGACAAGTCGTCCACCTTGATTCCGCAGCTCAAATTTTGAGGGGCCATAACTCCGTTCCCAGGGGGTCTTGAACAATTCCAGAGGCATTATTGGAATCAGCGTGGGACCGTCTTCAATATAGACAGGGAAACAGAAAACCGATTCTGAGGTTGGACTGTGCCTTTAAGGTGCGTCCGAATGAGAATGGCGGCCCATGGGGCCGGCGTGCTTGGCAGGCGGCCGGCGCGTTCGCCGCTCTCGGACGAGCATGCGAAAAGTCCCCACCGCCATCGACTACGAACGGGGCCGGTACCGGTTGGCAGCAAACACAGCGCCGATCAATCAGCTCTGCAGACGGTGGGAGAGGGGACTGCCGTCGTTGAAATCCAACACTCGTCCGAGGGCGGCACATGCGACGGCCGCCTTCCAAGCACGCCATCCAGCTCTCCTGGGTCGATTATCTAGCACTTTTTCATTGAATGTTGATGCCACCGTCAAACAACATGGAAAACATTCATGACACTAACTCCTCATGCAGGAAAACTTCAAAAGTGACAGTGATCAGGCCTCCAAATGCAGAAAAACCCTAAAAACGACTTTGGCGCGAAATTCAAATCCAATTTAACAGTGTACAATACCGCTCATAGGATTTGGTCAGAAGGCGCGCGAGGTCGGGTTTTAGCGTCTTTTTCGTCTTTTTTGTATAACTCGCTTCAAAGTCAACTTTGAGCGAAACTACGGTGATGCTCGTGATCCTGGTGACAAGGGCTACCCAACTATGTAGCCCTTGATAGGGTTTCGTTTTGAACTCACGAAGTTTGACAGGCAGGGTATACTGTATATTACCGTTTGGTGGAGGAGAGGGGCTCGGCGTCCTGTCTCTGCGTCCTCCTGGCCCCTACCACAGCCTCTGCAACGCGCCCCCCGTCTGTGGCCTCACTGACTCGCGTGCTGCCTTTCCTCACCACACCTTCGACCAGCAGTGCTGATTTTCGCCGGTCCCTCAACCGGCAATCCATTCGGTGTGGGTGCGTCCATTAACCGATGCCCAGGAGTTGCAGGCCATAAACGGCCAAAGTCTCACCGTCGGCTGCGTACCACGCGCTGCGCGACCGCACGCGCGTCGGAAGCGAACGAGTTTTGCCGCCGCGCGACGAGTTTTGGCCGCCGCGCGACGAGTTTTGCCACCGCGCGACGTTTCGACCGCGCGGCGGCCGAAACTCGTCGCGCGGCGCCCAAAACTCGTTCGCTTCAACGCGCGTGCGGTCGCGCAGCGCGTGGTACGCAGTCGACGGTGAGACTTTGGCCGTTTTATGGCCTGTAACTCCTGGGCATCGGTTAATGGACGCACCCACACCGAATGGATTGCCGGTTGAGGGACCGGCGAAAATCAGCACTGCTGGTCGAAGGTGTGGTGAGGAAAGGCAGCACGCGAGTCAGTGAGGCCACAGACGGGGGGCGCGTTGCAGAGGCTGTGGTGGGAGCCAGGAGGACGCAGAGACAGGACGCCGAGCCCCCCTCCTCCACCAAACGGTAATATACAGTATACCCTGCCTGTCAAACTTCGTGAGTTCAAAACGAAACCCTATCAAGGGCTACATAGTTGGGTAGCCCTTGTCACCAGGATCACGAGCGTCACCGTAACTTCGCTCAAAGTTGACTTTGAAGCGAGTTATACAAAAAAGACGAAAAAGACGCTAAAACCCGACCTCGCGCGCCTTCTGACCAAATCCTATGAGCGGTATTGTATTCAAACTGGTTTTTCTTTTCGGGGGCTTTTCGACATTTCCACTCACTAATTAGGCAAAGCTATTCAAAGACATAAAAAATTATATATGGTTTTCAGCGCGGACGATGCCTTTAATGTGTAACAATAAACCTGTCACGAGTGTTTTAGAATACAGAGTTCTCCGCCTCTAAACATCTGACGCCAGAAAGCTGGATGAAACGGATAAGGAGATCACGGAAAAAGCAAGCAAGATTTTCATAGTCAACGTGATAGTGTTTCCCAGCTGCATCTGAACATGTGCGTGTCTCTCAATCTGTGGGAATATCGTGTAAGCAGTTGACATGTAGCGGTACAAAAACTATTTCGGCATGAAATAGAACGTTGTTCGGTTACATCCGTTCTTCACTTCCCTTAACTAAATGTTTTCAGAGGCCAGATTCATCAATTATACCCCGAGTATAATTATACCACGGGATAAATATACTCCGCGGTATATCCTACTAACTATACGCTGCTTCGTGTGTGTGACCGTCTGTGTGTATGTGTGTGTGTGTGTTTGTGTGCGTGTGTGTGTGTGTGTGTGTGTATGTGTGTGTGAGTGTGTGTGTGTGTGTGTGTGTGTGTGTGTGTGTGTGTGTGTGTGTGTGTGTGTGTGTGTGTGTGTGTGTGTGTGTGTGTGTGTGTGTGTGTGTGTGTGTGTGTGTGTGTGTGTGTGTGTGTGTGTGTGTGTGTGTGTGTGTGTGTGTGTGTGTGTGTGTGTGTGTGTGTGTGTGTGTGTGTGTGTGTGTGTGTGTGTGTGTGTGTGTGTGTGTGACAATGAATAGAAATTAGTCATCGCCACCCGTCGTTAACAATTGACACCCGGTTGTCACACACACACTGTCCACTCATGCAGCCTTGGTGATTGACCTCCCGTGTCAAAGAGAAAACATTCTACTGCATATATTATGTAGGATTCATGCGTGCCTATTGCTCCAACTGTTCCTTTCTGTGATGAGTTCAAGAACCAAGCGGGACATCAATCTAAACCGAAGTGTTCACCAATCCATGGAGAAGTGTGTCATAACTTCCTCCGTAGATTCTATTCCTTCGAATCTGTGTCAGACTGTAACGGGTTATGCACTGCATTGTGAAAGTTCCCTGTGTGAGCTTGATTGAGCACAGTGTAACTGATTTCCGTGAAAACATACAGTAGCGCACAAGTCCTTTTCTGCAAAAGGGGCTTTTTGTGACGTATTTTGCTCATACAACTCTGAGAAATATTGCCGCAACTCCTTCGGCTTGGCGCCTGTCGGAGGAGTCGCGGGGGGAGATGCGGGGCAGAACCGCGGACTATTCTTCATTCACCGAATCGCGGTAGGGTCGCGGAAAAGTCCTGAGGGAGTCGCGGTAGATTTGCGAACGCTTGACACACGAAGAAGTCGCGGCAAAGCCGCGGAAGAGTTAAGGGTCGCTGGGGGGTTGCGGGACAGTCCGGGGTCACGGTGGAGTCGCGGGGCAGTAGCGGAAGAGTCGCGGCAATATTTCTCAGGGAAAGCGCCACATCGCCATATCTCGCTTCGAAATTGACGAAATGAATTTCAGGGGTAGTTTTCGTGATCCTCTCAGTGAGGCAAATGTAGAGAGCCGTTGCAACACCCGTATCCTGTTGGAAAATGTGTATTTCCTTCTAAAATTCATGTCGACAACAAATCAGAACATGAAAGATTTCTGCTATCATGATCATCTGTCCAGTTCATAGTGAGGGATTATGTGGTGCAAATATTGCATTTCTCGATGCATTTCTTAAGTTCAACATATTATTTTCTAACACTATCGTATAGAGCTCAATGAAAGCGATTCAGAATTTACTTCAAAATTGAAATCGGACCACTTTGAGACAAGTTATGGCGATGCAGCGCTTTGTGAGCGCGAAAAACACCGCAAATGCTTTTTCTGCAAAAAAATTGTGCGGTACTGTACGGGCTCAAAGGCATCGTTCGCGCTGGAAACCACTTCCATTTTTTTCTCAATTTCATGAATGAGGTCGATAGATCACACCGGTAAACTTTGGCGCGTCAAAATTGTACGGTTATGCGGTTGGAATGGGTTAAAGACGAGGATTCGCCACCAGTTCTCACCAGCCATCTAGCACTTATCATCCAAATTTGCACAGTGGAAGCTTTTCATTTTTAAGTGATTTCGGTAGAAGAAAGGCAAAAGAAATTTTCTCACCTAGAAAGTTTGAAGCGTGAAACCACTTCAGACGTTCAGAAAAACTTATTGCACTGGACACACCGTATTCGACGGAGGGGGTGGAACGTCAACTTTTCGAAAAGTTTTTAAGCGCGTTTATCCAAATCAGAAGTTTTTTGGGGTTTCTTTGCTATTATGGTTCACCTCAAGAGTTTGCCTACTCGAAAACATAGAAAAATAAGACACCGTTTTTTGCGCGTACGATGCCTTTAAGGCTGTTGAGCACAGCGAGGCACCGCCCTGCAATTTAAATAATCCATAGATCCTAAAGCACGACGACAAGTACGCCGCGAAGCGGCGTGGGTGTGCACCTTGTTACCTTATACTGTGCTTATCTGGGCCAAATTCCGGTCCGCAATTGCGTCTCGACACGCTTTGCGGCTGCACGCTCCCGAGTCAGAAGAGCTTACAGCGCCGCAGCCGCCGATCTGCTGACTCTAAGTGGGTTTTGGAAACCGGAAACTGAGAAAAATTGGAGAAAATTGTATAAAAAAGCCACATCGAGTTGGCTTTGGCGCTGGAAACCCGACTGATTCGAGCGCGTGCGGCCGCAAAGCGTGTCGAGACGCAATTGCGGACCGGAATTTGACCCAGATAAGCACAGTACCCAGATTGTGTGATTCACAGCGCGACAGGCAGCCGTGGTATAATATAATACGGGTATACGGGCCAGGGCCGTGCGTAACCGAATTTTGTGATTTCGTAAATCGTAAATCGTAATTTTTCAAATTCCTCGTAATTCGTAAATCGTAAATCGTAATTCGTAACTGATAATGAGAAATAAGCGCACATATAGCCCAAACCTCATTCGATGTTCGGAGAAGGTTTGAGGTTGGGTCTCAACATAACAATGCTTTCAGCAGTTCTTTGAGATATTGTCATTGTACATACGTGGAATAGAAACGACTTAGATACAAAAAAAGGGAAATTTTAAGCTTGATCAAGTACCAAACCTGTGACAAGTTCTGCCTTTTTTTGAATACAAATGAAAAATCATCCCTTTAGGCATCTTTCGTAGTCCTGACCGCAAGCGCGGCATGCAAAGGACGGGCGGGACGAGCGGTGGATTGTGAAACTTTTACGCGCGCGGCAAGCGCGTATCGCCCATCCCCAAACCGCAGTGGCGCTTTCACCATTTGAATCACTGATCTCTTCTCAGTTCAGGTCCGCTCCGACATGAATAATTCTGGAATTATCTACGCTGCTATATTGGCAAGAGCAAACCAGGAATGTCTGTGCATTTCGCAGTTGATACCCAACTGCAACAATACTGTGATGGGAAAAAAAATTGCGGTTCGAGTTTTAGGCTATATTTGTCAAGGGAAGGACACTTGTTTGAGGTGACACTTCCAAAAGAAATAGATATATGTACATTTGCAAAACCACTTTTAATGCAGAAATGGAGTCTGCTCTCTATATTTGGAAAGCGTCACTCGGAACGGATTAATAAGCGATCCTCCCATAAACATGGGTTTGTTGGGGGTGGAGACAGCATTCCGGGAGGTTACGGTTGTTTAGGAATCTGAAATGCAAAAAGGTGATGGTTTCCTAGAAATTTCTGAATTCCAAAACAAACGATTTCCTGATCTTCTTTTCTTTTCATTTAGAATTTTCTTGAATTTTAATTCTTAAAAACATTAAATAGCCTTTTTACATAGATTGGTAACTTTGCAGCCATAGTTTTTGTTGAAATGTTTGGAACCAAATTCAAGATTACCACTTTTCCTCTCAACGCTTGATCACCTTTAGTGGTAGACATCTATCTAGAGGTTGTTTCAGAAATCCAGTGAAACTCTTCGCCGAATAGTGTTTTCAGGTTAGAAAAATATTTTCCCGATCCTTCAGCAGGTTTCAATTCACGAAATATCAGTTTTTTGCTCGTAACTTTTTATCCACTGAAAGTGTATGCGTGACGTAGGTTGTTTTCGAAATCTACTTGAAATTTGGCAACAATGTGTATAGTGGGTTCCAACATATTCGCTCCATAAGCCATCATCGTATTTAATGTCCCTATCGAGGTGAAATTCCTGTCTGCAGTTGCAGACAACCGCTTTTGGAGACCGCGGCTTGAAGATAGTCGTTCTGGCACGAAGATTAATCGTGCCAGGACCTCGTGGTCCAGCATGATTCTGTTTTCCGTACGAGTTGCAACAGCGGTTGTCTGCAACTGCGGACCGAACTTCGCTTCGATATAAACAATAGCTCCACTAAAATCTGCATCTCTCGCTTTTGTCATGGGAACGAAAGCATTCCCCAGAGATTAACAACTGTGGAGCTCGGCTTCACCGACCTGACTCACTTATGGAGCGAGGAATGTTTGGTCACAATAGCCAGTTTGAGGACGTCGGTGTGAGAAACGGATCGGTCGGTCTGACCGGAATCTCGTTATCAGCAACTATAATTCGTCGTGAGCGGCCCTTCTCCTGCTGGCTACGCCCGGCTAGGAATGTCGGGGAAAGGTTTCAACAAAATTCCAAATTGGAAAGAATAATCAAATGCCAGGAATGCGTGCTAGGTGTAAAATTTAACTGTGTCCTAGACAGCAAATTCACATTCTTCCCTTAATCGCATTTTCATGATTTGTTACGATTTGTTACGAATCGTTACGAATTTAGGCCGAAATTTCGTAAATCGTAAATCATAAAAAAATTGCCAAAAACGCCCGTAATTCGTAAATCGTAATTCGTAATTACGCACAGCCCTGATACGTGCTACGGGCACTGCAACACCCATTATTATCTTTCACCGAACATTTTTTGATGATGATACAAAACATAAAATCTGCAACCGTACAATATTTTGTAAAAACAGAGAAATCTTGTAGCTATATCTAGTGCATCCCAAATGGGAAGAGAACATTTGACGAAACGGCCATTCCGAACGAACTATAAATGTCTACAAGTACCTGATTTTGGCGTATAATTCGGAAACTATCTTCAAGGCGCTGCTAGACTGCTCTAAATGGAGTTTTCCTTATTACGTTCGCGTTTTGCTCATGTCAATTACGGGGATCAGAGAGCGTTTCAGAAGAAAAAGGATTTGAACTAAACTTGGAAAAGTTTACTCTGTTTAGTCTCAGTTATAGGTTTGATGAAAAATTAGTTTATATAATGGAATTAGTTTTTCCTACTTTTATATGAGTAAAGCATTCACTAAATTTCAATTTGATTTGAATGCTCATAAGATTTCAAAATATTGGTTTGGGAATTGAAATAAAAAGGGGAAACCGCGAGCGAGATATCGAAGAGCGAAATCGTCCCATTGAAGGCAGAGTTCACGATGATCATCCTCGTTGACTTTCTACAGTGAAATGATAGGCGAGAAGGATCCTAGGCTTCCAGTGTCGAAAGAACGGTAGAAAACGAGCCAGGAGTGGCAAAATAACGGCTGCAAACAAGCGTTTTGGTGCCCCAGACACGCCCCGGGCCCCAGATCCGCCCTCGAAAGGAACAAATGAAGACTCGGATTATAGGAATGATCAAGTCAAGGAAGTCCCAATAAGTGAGCTGATCTCTTGATTGCACTGATAGGCATCATCATTCATAGCGGTCAATTCCTCCACGGCCGAAAATCAACGTAAACAAGGGAGGGCCTATTTTGGCTCAAAAACACGTCTTTCGCGTCCTTTTCAAGCATGCCTTGCTTTGTAGGCCACCAGACCTTCCGTAAACCGTGGAGATATCGGAAGTGAAATTTATCGTGAACACTGCCTTTAAGAAAAGTGGATTAGTAAAATGAACGGAGAAAAAGAGAAAATATATTAAAGGGTGAGATATGTAGAAAACTTCACCAAATTATGGAGGCAATACGTGCTGTAGCGGAACGGAAAACAAAAAATAGGCGAAAAACTCGCTTTTAAGGCTCCGCGAAGATTGTCCGCCAGCTGATTTGGTTGAATGGCGCAGGCGAATCAACCATGGGCCACGTTTTCGTGGAGTATACTCGCCCGGGTATACCGTATACCCCAGCTCCAGAGTGGGGTATAATATACTCCGATTTATACCCCAAGTCGGCAGGGTATAATTTTTGATGAATCACATTTTCTGGGGGTATACGGGCGATTATACCCCGACGAGCCCGTATACAAGGGGTATAATCGTTGATGAATCTGGCCTCAGAAGTGGAAAAAAAGGAAATGAATAAAGTCTTGCAAACTGATAATAGTTGTCTCCGGTACGCTGGAAAACCTAAAAAAATTGAAATGCCTGCGATAATTCATATAGGGGTAATTAATAAAAACATGAACATCAATAGCTAGAACAGTTCTATTGCACGTAGGTTTCAACCAATCTCACATGAATCTTTTCGATTATGTTGTCTAAAACGCGATGTCGGAAGGCTTGGTTATTACGTGGGATTCGTTCCATTGCGCTCAGGGCAAAAAACAATGGCGGCGAAGGAGGTCAGAAATACGACAATTATCGATCACACTTGTTCTTGAGAAGAGACTTCTGCCCTCTCCCAGCGCCAAGCCTACAGAACTGGGCCACTTTGCGACAGATCTGTGGGTAATTTATTAAAGGCACAGTACACTCCAGATATGAATTTTGAGATTTTCATGTAATTGTGTAGAAGACCCCTCCTGTATAACACGTGCCAAATGCCAGATCTCATTTCCGCCAAATTAGCGAGATATAAGCGACCACCACAGGCCCGACCCCCTAGCAGATTTTCGAACTCGATAGCGGCTCGAAGGATGGACGAATTCCAACAAGTCGTCGTTCTTCAGTCCATTACCTAAGCATGAAATCTGAAAATTAGTTTTTTTTGGGTGTCCTGCGCCTTTAACCAGAGGCATCGCTGGTCTTCCACACTTCATGTCCTCGTGTGTGCAAAGTTCAAATCACGTGTATTTCATCAACTGCCACTCATTTGTGCTATGCCAATTGTTGATAAGCTACTTTATTTTTCAATTTTGTGCCAAATGACTGACGGAGGGCCAGCCTCTTTGAACGGAATTCGAGGCATTCGATCTCCCATATGTCTCTTTAAATATATGTATGCCAAATAACTAAGCTCTGGTACATCCGTAGTGACCTGTTGATTTCGATTATCACCAGCAGCGTAGCGGTGGGCCTCGGTGAAATATAACTAGTGATAAGTAGGTTTCGACGAAAAAGCCACCGCTCCGCGCTGTGATAACCGAAAACATGATTTCACTTGGAATGAAACAGAGTCTAAGTAGCGGTGGCTTTTTCGTCGAAACCTCCTCATCACTAGTTATATTTCATCGAGGCCCACCGCTCCGCTGCTGGTGATAATCGAAATCAACAGGTCACTACGGCTGTACCAGAGCTTATATAGCCTAGCTTGCTCAGAGCAGTCCGAGCTGAATAAGCAGCGGGGCGGTCGGTCATGGCAAAATATAATAATAATAATAATAATTTATTACGTTGTTTAAAGGCAGGGTCCGGGCAGAATTTCGATTCTGAGATTTTCCGCTGAATCTGTGCTCTTGCTACAGGTAGTTCTAAGGAACATGCGGAAACTGCGTTAAAACCGGTCTTCTTCAAGTTATTAAAGCCACTTCCGTGAGCCGATGATCCAGAAAAGTCAGAAAAGTGTGGCCATCGTTCATATTTTAGCCGTTGCCCACGCATTCCTCAAAAGTGCTGTGTAATTATCGGTCATTCCAGCCATGATTATCATGCTGTGAATACCGTAATCCTTGACTTTCAGGCTGTTTTCTCCAGAAATACGGACTTAGAGTTTGTGAAAATTTTGGACGGTGTCCAGCTATACCAGCCCAATCTATCTAATCCGAATTACGGTGGTGTCAAAATCTGGCCGGACCTTGCCTTTAAGACAAACGTGAGATATCTAGAGAGAGAGAAAATAATAATAATACTGTCAACCGCAATCTTATTCAAAAAGAATCTTGGCCTCAGCGAAACGCTTGAACTGTGCTAAAAAGGGAGGGATAGGCTGTATTCCATGTCTTAAAGGCAGTGTTCACGTTATTCTTCGATTTTGAGATTAATCGCTAAATCGATTTTTTGGCCCCCGAGTAGAACTGAAATGGCAAAGAAACCGAGAAAAACGCACCAGAAGGGCACGAAATCCTCAAGAATCAGCCCGCCTCTTAAGTATCAATGGAACTGTTCGTTGTGACAATGAAATCTTTTTTGGACCCGCCTTTTGCAATTCTCCATTCTGTGTTGCTCCGTTCTTTCCTTCGGGCCCTAACTATGTAATACTGTTTTGCACAAAATATTCTTCCGTTTTTGATTAGTCCCATTTTTTACCGGTGACAACCAACGTGAACATGTTCATCCAACCGGACAACTAGTCCAGGCCATAGAAAAATGTCACTGAAATAAGACGAATTAGTGCGTTTCTCGCCGTTTCTTCGTGATTTTGGTAACACTTGGTTGCCAAAGCATTGTTTTGAGTTAAAAACTTGAAAAGGAGAATCATCGTGAACACCGCCTTTAAAGGCACAGGACACCCAAAGAATTAATTTTCAGATTTTATGCTTACCTTGGAGAGAGTCACACGCTGATCACAGTGGTATCTCTGAAATCGTCCAAGACCCCCTTTGAACAGAGTTATGGCTCTCCAAAGATGCCTAGATTTGGAGAGTTAAAAATTGGTGGACAAGTTGTCTCAGTCCTGTATTTCTGTTCATTCGCAATCGTTGCGTGAGAGAAAGCCAGGATAAGGAGACAGTCAGGTAATGGACTGAAGAACGACGACTTGTTGAAATTCATCCATCCATCGCGCCGCTATCGAGTTCGAAAATCTGTTAGGGGGTCGGGCCTGTGGTGGTCGCTTATATCTCGCTTATTTGGAGGAATTGAGATCTGGCATTTGGCATGTGTTATACAGGAGGGGACTTCTACACATTTACATGAAAATCTCAAATTTCATATCTGAGGGTGCACTGTGCCTTTAAAGGCACAGGACACCCAAAAAATTAATTTTTGGATTTCGTGCTTGTCTTGGAGAGAGTCACACGCTGATCACACTGGTATCTCTAAAATCGTCCAAGACCCCCTTTGAACAGAGTTATGGCTCTTCAAAGATGCCTAGATTTTGAGGGTGAAAAATTGGTGGTCGAGTTGTCTCAGCCCTGTATTTCTTTTCATTCGCAATCGTTGCGTGAGAGAAAGCCAGGATAAGGAGACAGTCCGGTAATGGACTGAAAAACGGTGATTTGTTAAGAATTGATCCATCCATCCAGTCGATATCGAGGTCGAAAATCCGGAAGGGGGTCGGGCCTGTGGTGGTGAGCGAAAGGGGTCGGGCCTGTGGTGGTCGCTTATATCTAGCTTATTTAGAGGAATTGAGATCTCGCATCTGGCACGTGTTATACAGGAGGGGTCTTTTACACAATTACATGAAAATCTCAAAATTCATATCTGAGGGTGTACTGTGCCTTTAAAGGCACAACCCAAGCTCAGGG
Source organism: Aplectana chamaeleonis (assembly GCA_029168955.1). Classification (NCBI taxonomy): domain Eukaryota; kingdom Metazoa; phylum Nematoda; class Chromadorea; order Rhabditida; family Cosmocercidae; genus Aplectana; species Aplectana chamaeleonis. Next base: position 23,457 of record JAPDOI010000223.1, on the reverse strand, counting down.
ACGAAATCTGAGATTTCCACATAATTGTGAAGTTCACCCACCCTATATTGCCCCTGCCAAATGCGAGCTCTCAATTCCTCAGAATAAGCGAGATATAGGGGGAAGCCACCCTGGGGCGCCCATACCAGGAAGCCACTTTGGCACGCCCCTTTTACGATCTTTCGAGCTCAATAGCGGCGAGATGAGCGATCGCTCCCGACCAGTAGCCCCGTTCTTCCCTTAATTCTCAGCATCTTTCTTTATTCAGGTCGGCTCGCATACATCGGTTGCAAATGACGGAAGTTACGAGCCTCGGACAACTCGTCCACCATGCTTCCGTAGCACAATTTTTGAGGGGGCATAACTTTGTTCTTAGGTGGTCTTGTACGATTCCAACCTATCACTAGTTATATTTCACCGAGGCCCACCACTCCGCTGCTGGTGATAATCGAAATCAACAGGTCACTAGGGATGTACCAGAGCTTAACTGCTTTAACACTTACAAGGGACGACCCCCTGCGGTGGGAGACGTCATGAAAAAAGTTCTTTTAAAAGTTGTGGTTGTTGGATAGGGTAACATTACTGTATGTTGGGTTTTACCTAAGAGACATCCGGTAGATCAAAAAATTTGAAAAACATTAAAAATTAGCGGGCGCATTCTCTTCAACCGACCACCATAGCTGTGCTTTCGGTTTATCAGAAGAGAAAACTGGCTGGTTACAATATCTAGCACCCATCTACCTCAATATGCTTTATTTGGATTAATATGGGAAAAAAATTTTTGACTTTTTTTCTCGCCGTATACTCGCTCACTCACCCTCGAACTCCAGTTAGTCGAAAAAAATTTCTGCGTGATCGAGTAGTTTTCGATGAAGGATCAGCAGATGTATTAGGGAATTGATTGTCGCTTCGTGAAAATGAAAACTGTGGCCATGATGATAATTTTTAAGAAAGGGTTCATCGCCTTGCTTCTTCCAATGGTAACCCTTTTTGTACGATTATTCGCAAACGACTTTTATGTCTTCAAGAAAGGTTTTTTTTTACTCGAGAAAAGTAAAACAAAGTACAAGATGTTCACATTGCAAATTTTTGAATCAGGTGAGGATATGCTCATATACTACAGGGATTCACGCGATAGAAATTGTAAATCCTGTAAGATAGAAAAAAGCAAGTTATAATGTGAATGAGAGACCTCGTGGATAAACAATCGAATAAATGCAAAACAATTTTTCCAGAAGGTACATTGCGGGAATCGAACCCGCAACCCAGCATCCCATCGTAGTTTAGCACTCCCAATCGTTATCCTCTCGACCATCCCTGCACAGCGGCTATGTCAACTTCAATCAAGTGATTCGAGGAATTGAATGCACAGTGAGCTCAGAAACGGCTTATATCTCGCGAATGGGCCAGAATCAAACCGTCAAACCTTGTAGAGAGCAATTGTGTTGTAACTTAATGTGTGCCGAGCACACGAACTCACTCCAGTTGCTCCGAGTAGGGGGTTACAGGTAGTTTCAAACAATTTTTTCTTTTTTTCTGGAATATCGGAAGGCCCTTAGGAAAAACCGAACATAGATTACTGTTACTCTGTCCTTCCCCCACAACTCTCAGAAGAACCTTTTTCAGGACGTCTCCTCCCCCGGGGAGTCGTCCCTTGTTAATGGACCGCGGGTCCACACTGCGCACCCACGCCAAAAACTCGATTTTTTCGTTTTGTTTCGAGAGAAACGGATTTCTTCTAATGATTGTTTTTATATCTCTGCTTAATACAACTTCCATAGCGATGCCCCAGAGCTTACATGGAACGCATTACAACAGAACTGATGAGCAGGGCTGTGCAGAAATCTTTTTCAAGATTTTCGGACACGGAAACGGAAGAAAAATTGTCTAAAAACGCCGGAAACGGAAAAGGAAGAGACTAAAAATTATAATTTGTCTCATTCTCACGTTTCCTCGCTACTAATTGCTTGCAGCTCTCATTCGATAGCCTATGGTTTCAGTCAATAAACTATTCAAATTACAAAAAATAACTATGAGGCACTCCACGATTTCGAATCCTCGTTCCTGAAAAATCTGATAAGGCGGTTCCAAAGATTGTGTTTGTAGCTGCCCCTTCGAAGCACTGTACAGACTGTCCCCCGAAAAAAAAGAGTCCAGGCTGTAGTAGGAGTAGACGAGTGTGGGCCGCCGCGTTGCGTGGTCAAGGCTGATCAAAAGTCAATTTTCAGATTCTCACCGACGACTTCTTAGATTTTATTTTGAACCTTAACTGCGTACCGGAGCTAGTACCACAGAACTACATTAAAAAAATAGATGAAAACTCGTTAGCCAGAATAGGAAAATTCACTTATTACCTGCCTCTAGCACACAGTGCCGCTGCCCGTGGCCACCTGCCTCCGTCCAGACTCTTCCCTGGAAGACAGGCTGAGAAGGACGTGCAGAAAAATAGGAAGACGTGCAGAAAAATAAGTCCAGATTCTTATTGTTGCTGTGGAGGTAGACAAACGAATATGAAGACTCTCAGCGAAAAGCCTAAAAAATCATTTTCGGAGAAAAAACTGTTTATAAATCCCCCAAAAGGCGGTCAGAATTCTTCCACGCCTATTTTGTTTCATCACTTTATGAGGGCTCAATTTTAAAACCCCAAACTTTGTCAAGGATCTCGGCCAGGCTTAGATATTCGACTGAACACAAGGGTTCGAAAGTGATTTTCAGCCCCTAATGATGCGTTCATACACCATTGCCTAGACCCACTACCATTACTCGCGTAAGACGCTAGTCATACTCCTCAACGCCAGCGCGTGACGCGCGGGCGTTGTGTTGGAGTATAAATGGCCTGACGCCACGCCCGCGCGGCACGCGTGTGACGCCCGCTCCACCATGGCGGCGACGGTCGTAACGACTTTTTCTTCCTTTTCATTCTTAATCCATCATCGATTTCATTCAGTTTCATGAGAATTAAATCCACTACTATTCTCTGCTATAGTGATGGTGAACGCATGTACAGAATTTCCTTGTTTGGAAAATTTAAGGCCCCGAATTTTCGCTCCGCCATGGCGTCGCCGCAGGAATATTCATAGTCTTCGCAAGCGCGTGATGCGCGTAGAAAGTATTCATACTCTAACGCCATGCCCTCGCGTCCCGTGCCTGCCGCTCTGACGTTGAGGAGTATGAATAACACCTAACACTCTTTTCTTCCGTTTACGGGCGCAAAAGTTGGAAAGGGAAGCGGAACGGAACAGCCCGAAAAACACCGGAAATACGGAAACGGAATCGGAAACGGAACAGTTCCGCACAGCCCTGCTGATGAGGTTCTCGAAGCCATCAAGCAACTCAAGCCCCATTCACAGTTTCCTGACCGACGCCGGACGACTCCTTATCGAATGTGGAATATCTATCTACTCTATCGTATCCATCTTATCTATCTTGACTTATCAAATTTGATAACGAGTCGGCCGACGTCGGTCGGAAAACTCTGTAAGGGCCTTTACTTTCCTTTTTCTGAACAGTTCAATTCGCTTATTGTTAGATGGGCGTAGTGGCGAGTCGTTCGCCTGTTTCTATTGGAGCGAAACTCCGTTCAGCAATTTCGGAAAACGGCTGTTGTAGCACGCAGCTAGAAGATGATCGTGCCGGGACCTCGTGGTCCCAGCACAATTATCTCCGAGCTGCCCGCCAGGGCTGTGCGTAATTACGAATTACGGGTGTTTTTGGGCATTTTTTTACGATTTACGATTTACGAAATTTTGGCCCGAAATCGTAACAAATCGTAACTAACAGTGAAAATATGATTGAGTGAACTGTGCGAAATCGCGCTTCAAGGTATAGATGAGTTTTCAATTGTTTCATGTTCTTGGCATTTATTTATTCATCCTAATTTCAATTTCTGGTGAAACCTTCCTATGACATTCCGGGCGGGGCGCAGTGAGCAGCGGAGTAGAATATAAGTATCGGTAAGGAAATTCAAGTATAATCGACTGCTGCTTCTTCTTCCACAGCCACTGAGAGGGTCCTGTCATAAGTTGAGGTACTGGGCCACCAGCGTGGGATCCGTCCAGAGATCTATTGTCGTTAATGAAGTCGGTCTCATCGGGCAGTTGAAAAGGTGCGCAGTGGTATGCCCTTGATTACCACAATCCGGGCATTAGTAAAGTCTGCTGCTGTTGATCTTACGTAGATAATACATGAGCGTAGGGGAGTGCCCACAGCGCAACGAGGCAAGGGTGCACCTGGCACGCCTACCGAGTTTTTTTCAAAAGTGAGAGAAGACTTATTGGCCTGTATCCTTTTGCAGTAGATGGTGATTTACCCGGCTTTGGCAGTGGGATCACGCGTGCCACTTTCCAATCTTGGGTTATTTTGCATGTTCGAAACGATAAGTTGATGACATCAGCGAGCAGGGGTAGGAGTTCACTCGACAGTCTCTTTAGAACTGCTGGGTTCAAACCATCTGGTCCTACTGCCTTTGAATTTCTCATCTCTTTGATTACCTTCTCAACCATCGTGGGCGTGACTGCTTCATCTTCAACGAAGAGTGGCAATTTACGTTCCCGTACAGAGATTATATTCTGCTTCTCTCTTTTGGTTCTAGTGATGAAAAAATGCTTTCCAAGAGCATTTGCGGCCTCTTTTCCTGGCTTAAAAACTCCACCGTCAAATTCAACCGTGGAGTTGTTGGCGGAGGGGAACTTTCGGGAAATCCTTCTTAAAGCTTTCCACGTTGCTGCGGCATCACTTTTGAAGTTCATCTTCTCAGTGAACCTTTCCCAAGCAGGCTACGGCCGGCTCGAGGTGTGATACAACCTACCATTGGTCCGACCACCCACCCAAGTGAAGCGATTTGCTGAGCCCCCCCCCCCCCACTGGGAAAAAGTGTTGGCGACGACCGGTTTGGGCGGGGGGGTCCTCACTTCGTAATTTTTTATGGTGGACGAATTTTTAGATCAAGACTACATTGATACATCGATTGTATCAATTAATCCTCATGATGCAATTAATAAATGTTTTCCACGAAAGCAGACAAAAACAACTCTCCTGCGACAATGACACCAAATGTTTGTTCAATGGCTAAGCATTCATTAGTGCCTTGAGGGCATATAGGTGCGGTTTCAAGCGTAAAAACCACATTTAAGAAATTGGCTGTTCAGATGTGAAAACGCACTCAAAATTTCATGGACGAGGCTTTAAGCCGAACAGCGCTACATAGGAAGGGTGGAGCCTGTTTTCATGCCCTGAGGGCACATAGGTGCGGTTTCAGGCATGAAAATCAAATTTAGTAGTTGGCTATCCGGATGTGAAAACGCACCCCAAATTTCATGTACGAAGCTTTAAGCCGAACAGCGCTACATAGGTAGGGGTCCATGAAAAAATCGATAGCTGTGAAATTTACTATTTATCGAAATTTTAATTAGGGAGTTTCGCGTTGCCACAACTCAGGAAGTCGGAGCTCGCCATTTCTTCGGAGCTTCGCGCATTTCGGGCCTCGCTCGCCACCAACTCACCTCTCATTTCAAAGAGCTCGCGATCCGCTATGGGTATAGCGGGTCGCGAGCGCGAGGAGAGGTGGTTTAGCGGGTCGCGAGCTGTTTGCTAGCGAATCGCCCGCTAATCGCTATCGTCCTTTAAATTGTTTCGCAACATTTCCCGAATTTTCGCCTACATCTCACCATTCTCATTATTTTTCTGTTTCTGTTTGCTGTTTTATTTTTTTTTCTGCGATACTGCGGAGCTCAAACTCGATATATTCATTTTAAACTCGATGGTAAGCGTCACAGCGGCTGCGAGGGCTTTAGTTAATAGTTCCTTCACTCGCGTTCACATAAATCCGTCTATCCACTGTTTCCGAGTTAAATTTATTTCAGTTCATCACGTGCATCTGCGAGCGTCTCCTTCTCCCCACACTTTTCGCTGTCTCTGCCATCGCTCCGCGCAAGCGCACAAGGGAACAGAATAAGTTTGGCTCTGAACTAGAAGATAAGTGCACAAATAAGCATCAGCTAAGCTCGGTTCAGACGAGTCGCTATTCTGACGGACAACTCGTCCATCGAGCTCGCTTCATAGCCTATGTTGGGACAGTGTAGTCTTCGTTAGACGCATAAAAGTTTCGCGGTCCCAGAAGTTTCAACCCCTCACCGAAATCCACGAGCAGCCCACGCACTGGACGAGTTACACTCCGCAGCCGCCGTGAAGGTTACCGGCGAGTATATATTCTTAGCTGGTGAACCTGCCTACCCACCTCATAGTGTGCCACTGACTCCCGGAGAAGAGCGCTTTGTGGATAAAATCTCCCCGCTCTTCGATTTGATGACCATATCAATATAAATAAATTATCGTGAACTAAAAAACGAGAAAAGCGAGTGAGGCTCGGGGAAATCCCAGGGTCAGGCCCCGCTGTGACGAGAGGATGGTGACGCAAGGTTCAAAAATTAAATGTTTCCGAAGAAGCTAACTGATTATTAGAACAGTTTGATAACTGAGCTCTCCGAATTGGGAACGATTTAATAACACTATGTAACACGATTTTTGTTCCTGGATTCTAAGTGTTATATTTCAATTGCTTATGTCCAAAGTATGTGAAAAAATGACTTTTTTGAGAACAAACTTCGCTTACACTACAACAGCCCGAGGAAAACTCGTTTTTTGAGAAAAATAGAAAGAATTTCATTCATTTTCGGCATTATGATGAGGTAAAAATTAAAAAAATGCATAAGGAATAGACAAACACAGTCGGAAAGCACTCAACTAAAATCAGAAATGTGTAGATTTTCTAGATTTACGATTTTACTGTGAGCCACTCTCTCGAAGTTGCACCTTAATGTAGTCCCTCATCATGTCTCGTTATACTGTCCTTGGTAACGACTCTGTCCGAGGCGAAAGTCAGGGCTGGTATATTCGTAGGACCACTGATCAAGAGGATCATAAAATGAGGATTTTGCAAAGCTGTTGAACAGGACGGAGAACGGCTTGGAACAGTTTTGTTGCAACTGTTCACGGCTTCCTCGGTGATCACAAAGCTGAGAGCTAGTGGAGTTGGTGCAGACTCTCATAAAGACTTACGCCAAAATGGGATACAGAATGTCTCGAAAGTCCATATCATTGATTCGCATCTTGACAAATTCAATGAGCAAGGCGAGCCCTTTCATCAAGATACATATATTGGACTCTGAACGTCGCTACCAAGGACAGTATAACGAAACCATGAGGGGGGACCACATTTGAGTGCAACTTCGAGAGTGTGATTCACAGTACAATCGTAAATCTAGAAAATCTACACATTTCTGAACCTTGTTGAGTGGTTTCCGACTGTGTTTGTCTATTCCTTGTGCATTTTTTTATCAGATCATAGTGCCGAAAATGAATAAAAATCTTCCTATTTTCCCAAAAAAAAAGTTTTCTCCGTGCTTTCGTCGTGTAAGCAAAGTTCATGCTCAGTTAAAGGCAGTGGTCGCGATCAAATATGCTTGTCGTTTTTTTCTCTCTAAACCCTTTTCTGGGTCTCGAGTAGTAAGACCTAGGAGAAAAAATCGCGAAAAAGCGCTGTTTTGGGCCAAATTTAAAGCCTGAACTTTCTTGTCTTGCGACGGTGGACGAGCCGACTCCACATCATTGGCATCGATGATCTCTATTATCAAGAACATCAGCTGGCTTGAAATTGAATTTCAATCAATGAACCTTCGGATTTATGTACACATCTAGTCAAGAACATTGACTGGAGTGCTTTCTTTCATTGCTCAACTGGTTTTACCAGGTAAATTTGCATTTATTTCTTCCTCTGAATGTCGATGATTTTTGACTGCTCGGCATGAGATGGCGATCTTTTTGGTCGACGCTGTGCACGTGTGCACGAACTGGAATTTTTGGGCCTTAAAATCTCTATTTCTTGCCCGTTTTTCACCTCGCTACCTTTATAGTTTTTCAGCTGTTTTTGATCTAAGCTGATTTTTGTAATTTTTTCGATAACGTTTTTCATCGTGACCACTGCCTTTAAGTCATTTCTAACATACATTAGACATGAATAATTGAAATATAACACTTGGAAGCCGGAAACAAAAATTGTCTTACGTAAACACGCGATTTTCCAAATTTCATTGTCCTAGTCATAAAAGCAAAGTTTTCCTAGGATAACAGCGATTTCCTGTCTGTTCTAGACCTAACGGGTTAGTAAAACGCAATTTCAACCCAGGAACAGAAAAAAGTGAAAATTTTTTACATAGTGTAATTGAGCTCCCCAAATGATTAGATTATTCGAAATAGGGAATTAGTGAATATCCGGAGCGAACTCCGTAAACCATAAAAAAGCCCCTTGGCTATGCTTTCGTTCCGTTTTCCTCCTCTGCAGCTCGCCACAAAGATATTTTCAGTCAAAAAAATCCGTTCCATCACTGGCTGGATAATTTGAATATTTGATCGATATGAGCACCCTGGTTTCCGTTGAGATTTAGAAAAATGTGACCTCGTTAATGAGAAATATGGCTCTATTTGTTATAAATCGATCAGAAGAAACACCTGAAGTTCTAAGGTTTCTTTATTAATTCGAAACTGACGGTAATGAATCATTCTGGAAAATCCTGGACTCCCTGAGATTGTGAAAAATATGTAGTGTTACTAAGAAAAATAACCGGTGCCATCGCTGCAGAGGAAGGGACGGAGACTCTATGATATCGCACTTGACCACGCCCATTTTTTCATGCCGCAAAAATTTTTCGATTTTGGAGTGGCAGAAAAACCCTGGGTTAGTGTTTAAATTGCGCGGCGGCACATAAAAATGAGCGCGACCAAGTGCTAAATCACAGCCCCCCCTGCAGGCGAAAACTCCGGATAACCGAAGCGAAAGTTCAAGCATGGCATGAATTTCAAGCAGAAGCCACATTCAAAGGCTCGCCACCCGCTATCTTTCCGTCGGCGACCAGCGCTAGGCGAGCGCGCCGACGTGGTGTTGCGAGCGCGCCGCCGTAATGTGGTGAGCGGGTGGCGAGCGCCAGCATGCCAGTGCTCGCCACCCGCTACCATTCCGCTCGCGGGCCGCGCGAGGTGCTGCGCGCCGCCGGACTTTTGGACAGCGGGTGGCGAGCTCCAACTTTCTGAGAATGTGCGGAAAACCTAGTCGCGGACCCAAGTAAACAATTTCATTCTTTTGACTGGTTAAAAACGGTCTTTGAAGACCCATTTTTAGGTGTGATACAATCGATTGTATCACACCTAAAAATGGGTCTTCGAAGACCGTTCTTAACCGGGTGAAAGAATGAAATTGATTACTTGGGTCCGTGACTAGGTTTTACGCACGTTGTCGCAACGCGAAACTCGCTAATTAAAAATTCGTTAAATACTTGTAAATATTTCACAGCTATCGATTTTTTCATGGACCCCATCTATTACTGCTTATCAGTTACGAATTACGAGGAATTTGAAAATTTACGATTTACGAAATTCAAAATTTCAGTTACGCACAGCCCTGCTGCCCGCTGCAACAATGGATCCTGCAATCTTGAAACGAAATTCTATTCCTATGCATATGGATAGTAGATCTAGATATATCGACTGGACCCATCGGCCAAATATTGCGGAAAGTATCAGTGACAAAGGCTACATTGTGGAAAACGAAAGAAATTTAAACTGTTTATTGATCGAATGTTGATTGTGAGTCACATCGAAGATAACAGGATGGATCTTCATCTTCTTCTTCGTTTAGGCGGTGGAGGAGGCGCAAGGCCTGCAGGACCAATATCCTCGTAGCCAGGAGCTGACGCACCTCCCGCAGAACCTCCCGATGAACCTCCTGGAACACTTGGAACACTTCCTGGGCTTCCCCCAATCTCCTCGTATCCAGGAGCTGATACTTTCGCCCCTGTGAATCCACCTGTGCCTCCTGAACTGCCCCCTGTGCCATCCAACGAAGGTCCTTCTGCGGTTGGCTGTAGCCCAGGAACGTTTCCCAGCATATTCAGTACATCGCTGGAAGTCTCCTTCTCTCTTGTTGGATCAAGCTCTTCTGTTTGACGTAGCAGCTTCTTTAGTTTGTTAGCTACACCGCCAGCTCTCTTTACTGGATGATCGTCAACAGTCCCGCCTTGCGTACCGCCCAACTCATCCGTTACTTGTGTGTCAATAGTTGGCAGCCCACTTCCTCGCGGATCTCTGAAGTCGTCCCTATCCTTTCTTCTATGGTCGTCGAGATTAAATGCCTTCTCTCTTCCCTCTCTAGTACCTTTTTTCCTCGACCTGATTGGTCCAGTTTTTTCCTTCGGCGCAGACTGAAAAATTGCTGCTTAACTATTTTGACAATAGCAGTATTTCTCCCTATTTAAAGGCAGTACACACGCCCGCGCAAGGGATCAAGGTAGCGACGTTAATGAGGTCGTACGGCCCCTACTAGACAGCTCACACCGTTGCGAGCCCCAAAAACGAGTCAAAATGACCGTACATATTTGAGGCATATTGAGTTACCGAAGCATCCTTTCTTCGCAATTTTTCAATCCGGTCTCTGACTCTCAATACAAACAATTTTGATGCACGAATACGTTTGGCCCGTGCTGCGGAGGGTACATCCTATATTCGCGTCCCTCAAGTAGACTTAATCCCGTCAGGCCCCGGTCATAGTTGGATGAGCCGACGTATCCAGCCCGGTCGATACACACAGAAAGCATTGGAAATAGGATGCAAAAATCACCCGGTGTATCCCGCCGACACCCCCCCCCCCAACACCCACCGACACCAGCCCGATCGATACGTATGAATAACATGGTGAGGTGAGGCTCAGAAATTCAGCCGGTGTATCCCGCCGACACCCCCAACACCCACCGACACCAGCCCGATCGATACGTATGAATAACATGGTGAGGTGAGGCTGAGAAATTCAGCAGGTGTATCCCGCCGACACCCCCAACACCCACCGACACCAGCCCGATCGATACGTATGAATAACATGGTGAGGTGAGGCTGAGAAATTCAGCCGGTGTATTCCGCCGACACCCCCAACACCCACCGACACCAGCCCGATCGACACGTATGAATAACATGGTGAGGTGAGGCTCAGAAATTCAGCCGGTGTATCCCGCCGACACCCCCAACACCCACCGACACCAGCCCGATCGATACGTATGAATAACATGGTGAGGTGAGGCTGAGAAAATCAGCCGGTGTATCCCGCCGACACCCCCAACACCCACCCGGTCGATACGTATGATAAAAAGGAAGGGGTGAGGTTGGATCTATCCTATACGGGGGAGGGGGGGGGCGACCTCAGACTTACTCATAGAAATGAACAAAAAACCTGATGAAAGTTTATCGGTACTGCTATCCATCATTGTTGCTAGTGAAATTCTGTAGAAATACTTCGACTAATAGCGTTTTCGATCGTTATTTCATCTCATTTTTATTGAAAGCCTGAGTGCCCCCCCCCCGTCTAGGATAGTGCCGTGAGGTTGAGAAAATCACCCTGTGTATCCGACGCGGTCGATATCCATGCAATACGTGGATGGCGGGGAATGAGAAAAACGCCGGGTTGGCGGGCCGAGGATAAAACATTGTGTATCACTAGAAAGCTATCGACACTGCTACCTCCGTTTCTTAACTATACTCTCCTTCACTATTTTTCTGAACAGGTGCAATCCTGCTGGCCACGTAATCATCATCATCACTTCCGGTGGGCTCTAGTCGGATACACCGGGTGATTTTCAACCTCACTCCATCATTTTAATCATACGTGTCGACCGGGTGGGTGTTGGGGGGGGGGGTGTTAGATGGTGATGGGGAGTGTCGGTGGGTTACAGATCCAAATAGCACCAACTCTGACCGGGGTCTCAGAATGCGAAAATGTACATCTCGATTAACCTCATCTTTCGGAAAACTAGGGGTCTGCTTGGGTTCCGTCTGAAAGAAATCCGTTGTTGTGTTCTTGAGACTGGTCTGTCGTTCACAGACATCTCGTTCACTGCGCTCATTTGACAACACTGCTCAGCAACTCACATTGGGATTAGCCTCTCTTCCAAAGCAGTGAAGGTTTCCAAAAGGGCATATATAAGAGTTTCACTCTCCCAAAAGTTTACACACCTTGAAATCCAGGAGTTCCCCAGCGCACTCGGACGAGTTACACCCGGAGCCGCCGTGACGGCAGAGTGCAGTGTTGCACCAACCAGCGACTGGTCGCCGAGCGGCGACAAAAACATTTCCGAACATTATCGTCGCCGCGTCGGCTGTCGCTCGCTGGCACTGACGCAGGGTCGTCGCGGCGTCAAAACACTCTGCGGTGCCCTCTCAACGCCCTTCACGCCGCGTCGGTTGCCCTAGTCGCCGGATGTGATCAAGATTGCACCACCCAGCGCTGATGTTCGCTGCAAGCAATGCCGCGACTTCAACTCTGCAGGCCCCTTATAGCAAAACTCAGACTGGCGACAGACACAGCGGTCAAGTATTCCGTGAGTTTCAGAATAGATGCTAGTCCACTGAATTTGCTGTTCACTTCATTTGTCGCTTCCCAGAGATGAGTAAATACTTCACAATGTTACACTGCCTGCTCACTTGGTCTGAATTCCGGGTTGCCGATTCGAAATTAAGTGAAAAAATAATCGAATACATTCCAAAAGAATTTAGTCGGGACTCGAAGCCCGAAAAATAGGGTCATTCAAATATCATTCGGTATTCGGACCTCAGAAAAAGGAGCCATTCGAATCTATCCACTACTCATATTTCGAAAGGTACTCTTTCAGATCTGACGGCCCACTAGGGCATGATACCATGAGATTAGCGATTTTTCTCACGTTACATACCGATCGGATGCTGACACCGAGTTTCTGAAGTAAACTCAACCAATCGACGGCCCTAGTTGCGTAGATAATTGCTTCTTTTTCTTCTGCAGCCTCAAAGTGATTTTTGTCATAGGTTGAGGAACTGGGCGGCCTTCACAGGATTCGTCCAAAGGTCCATTGTTGTTCAGGAGGTAGGTCTCTTCGGGCACATGAACAAGTGCGCCGTGTCGTGTCCGGGAGCACCACAGTCCGGGCATGCGTCTTGTCGGCTGTTGTCGATCTTGTTGACGTAAGATATGAGCAGAATAGAGTGAACACAGCGCAGCGAGGCAAGAGCACATCTGGCTCGCCTGCCGAGTTGAGACTCTGACTCGCTAACCCGAGGCGGCACTGCTGCTAAGATAGGATTCACAGCCGCCTTCTCCAGATCTCCTCGAACAAACTGGGTGTGCTCCTCACGCAGAAGACGAAGCCTTTCCATGCCCATCTCTGTGCATCAACTTTACGAGGAGCATCGGCGAACGGCGTCCTAATCGACCTCTCTCTAATGGGCTTCATGATTCTCTTTGTCGGATGATTCGGCTGTCTCAGAACATTAATATACATCTGCTGTGCCTGGAGTTCGCAATGCTCCTTGACTGGCAATATGCAGGCCTCCGCGTGAAGATGTTCTATTGAGGAGCTCCTTGCACAACCGGTAGCGATTCTAAGCGCAGCATTCTGTACACGCTGCAGCTTTTTCCAGGAGCTGTCTGTTACCAGGTGCTGCCACACTGGTGCCGCATATTCCAGAGCCGGCTGAAGTATTGCTCTGTAGGTTCTCAAAATAGTCTCTCGGCTGCTTCCCCATGATGTTCCTCCGAGAGCTCTCAGAATATTAAGTTTTGCCTTGACGACTGTCTGTTTCTGTTCCGCATTTTTGTGGAACTTCAGTGACGAATCAAGAATAAGGCCAAGCAGCTTGGGGAATTTTGCTGCTGGCAACAGGTCACCATCCCATTTGACATTTGGGTGGGCACTGTGTTCCTTGGTGCTTGTTGTGAACACTGATACAGACGACTTTGCAGCAGAAACTGTGAGCATCATGTTATTGAGGAAAAGCTTCAACTCGACGAGATAGGCGCTGATCTTGTTAGCGGCTATTTGCAGGTCACGGTCCTGGCACATGATGGTGATGTCGTCGGCGTACAAAACAATCTTTATATCCTGCGGTGGCTCGGGTAGATCCTCAAGATACAGGCTGAATAGGGCAGGAGACAACACTCCGCCTTGAGGAACACCGGCTGCTATTGGAATGCTATCGGATACGTGATTCTGGAACTGAACCTTCGCCCGGCGGCCTTCAGTAAACGCTGCAATCCATCGCTTCTGCCAGGATGGCAGCGAGGACTTGAACAGTTTGTCGGACAGCAGTCCCAAGTTAACAGAGTCAAACGTTTTGGTCAGGTCGAGTGCGACGGCCACCGTTCTCAGGGGCTTTCTCATGTTGAATCCGTCGACCGCAAAGCTCACGATCTCCAATAGAGCAGTAGTAGTAGAGAGAAGTTTCCTGAACCCATGCTGATGCTGCTGTCGCTCATTTTGATCAGCCAGGTAACTCACGATCTACTTTTCAGCTAATTTGGCGACTGGAGATAAAAGGCTAATTGGGCGAAAGCCTTTTGCCGTACTTTGGGACTTGCCTGGCTTCGGCAACGGTATCACATTGGCTGTCTTCCAAGCTTGGGGTAGAGTGCAGGTCCGGAAAGAAGTGTTAATGATATCTGCAAGCATCGGTAGAAGTTCCGTGGGAAGCTTCTTCAGGATGGCTGGGGAGATACCGTCAGGTCCGATAGCCTTCGAATTCCACATTTCTTTGATAGCCTTCTCTACTTGTGTGAGAGTAAAGGCCTCAGAAGCGTTCATGAGCGGCAACCGGCTCAGCTCTCTAACCGTGACTCTGTTTTGAACACCTCGCTTAGTACGTGTGATGAAAAAATTCTTGCCGAGTGCATAAGCAGCCGCTTTCCCTGATTTGGAGACGTTCTCCGCGAACTCAATAGCGGAGCTCATCGGGGGAGCGGACTTGCCGAAAATTATCCTCAACACTTTCTACGTCGTAGTTCCGTCAGCCTTGAAATTCAGCTTTTCAGTGAACTTCTCCCAGCATTCCTTCTTGTTCTTATCCAGATCCTGCTTGATTTCATTATCCAGCACAGCAATCTCCGGGTCTAGATGGTCTGCGGCTCTCTTCTCATATCTGATTCTTATCTTCTGCAGTATCTCCCTGCTGACATTTGGGAAAAAGGTCTTGACATGACCTTCAGGAATTGCTGCTTTCATGATCTTGCGGATGGCACTTGTTAGATGGCGCTCCTTCTGATGCACATCACCATTCCATGAGTAGTCGACCGCATGGCGGAGTGCAACATCTCTGAATAGGGTCCAGTCTGCTAGGCCTAAATTAAGATAAGTGCAATGACGTAAACCGGAGTAAGGGGCAAGAGAGTCAGAGATATCAATATAGACAAAGACGGGAATGTGATCACTGGAAAGAGTTGTGGATGTGTACCACGTGCACGCATTAGAAAGATTGGATGACACAAGAGAGATATCTGGGCTAAAAGGTCGGCCGTCGGCAGGGAGACGAGTGGGCTGGTCATCACTGAGGATAACCAGATCGCACTCCTCAGCCCATTCCTCGACGTCATCCCCTCTGGCGTCAGAATCAAGTGCAGAACAGAACGTGTGAGCATTGAAGTCACCCGCAAAGACAGCTGAGGGAGAGAGTGAGCAGTCATGCAACTGCTCAAGGAGAGGTATAGGATTGTAAGACGGGGGCAAGATGTTACAGGGGGAATATAGATGTTGAATAGAGATAAAAGGGTTTTGAGGGGGAGGTGGACAGGAACGTACTCAAGAGTACCGTCCTTAGGAGTATTAGGAATAATATGAGAAGGTAAAGCAGATTGCACGAAAGTAGACACTCCGCCCCCAAGAGCTGTCTTTGGCATGTGATAGGCGGTGTAGCCCGGAATGTTACTCAGACAGTAGCAGGCCCGGAGCGCAACCGGCTCCGCCTCTCCCCGCCCACTGCGACCGAAACGCAGAGCAGTTGATATTCAAACTTGCGGTGCGTCTCGGTTGTGATTGCAGTGCGTTCAGGTTGCTCCCCGGGCCACATGCGTTGACTGACGCGAGCATTTCGAAATTAGATGAATCGATTGTAACAAGGAAGAGCATCTGGGCTTCCTGCGATTTTTGGAGTGGGATTCTCACTGTTTCTCTTGTGGGGCTTGTAATTGATTTCCTCTGCTACATTCGCGCTCAATATTCAATCATCCTAAAATTCATTATGTTCTTCATATTTGTGCAATATTTAGACTGTCTTAAGAAAATTAAACGTTAACATGACCTTCCGAACGCATTTTGCAAGTATTAATGGAGGTCATTTCGAAAAAAAAATAGGAAAAACGATCCGCTCGCATTCTTGCATTTAGTCATCCACTCCGAAAAATCAAAAAGTCCTAAATCGGAAACAAATTGATTCGGGAGGGTTATTTGGATTTAATACGCATTTTGAGTGTTCTAAAATACGATATTCAGCTTATCCTCTGTTTCTGAGTGAAATTTATTTCCATTCGTCGCGTGCGTCTGCGCGCGTACGCTGCGTATCCTTCTCCCCTCATTTTCTCGCTGTCTCTACCCTCGCTCCGCACAAGCGCGCGAGGGAACAGAATAAATTTGGCTCGGAACCAGAGGATACTTATCCGGTCGCTCTAATTTAGGCATCGATTTCCAATGCTTAGCGGGTTGATTCCAGGATGAAATCGCATACAATGGAAATCAGAAGATTAATGGGTGAAGTTGTGAGGGAAATTGTGACGGAATCAAAATTCTAAGCAGGGGAAAGTGTCTTAAGCTTAGGTATTTCATAATCAGCACTAGCTTAGAAAAGGGACAATTAAGGGTCACATTAATCCAAGCAAATTCAGTAGGGTGGGGTAATTCGGTGAATGTGTGGAAATCGCTGGATTCTTCCTTGAAAAATCGATTAGCTAAAATGGGTGCGATAGTCGATCAGCGAAGCGTGTGAAATACGTCGAGGTATCGATTTTTGCAGCTGCGTTGCTAAAATCGGTTTATAGAAAGCGCCCGGGGCGCAACCGTCTACGCTGGATGATGTACTATGACGTCATCAGCCGACAGTTGCGCTCTGGGCGCTGCGTGAATGAATTTCGTCGATAGGACCCGGAGCGCAACGTATGTGGCCTGCATCGCAATATATGTGGCCCGGAGATTGCCAAATTTGTCACCCTGAGCGCAACATGAACGCGGCTCGGGGTGAGCTCAGGGCCTGCTATCGTCTGAGTTAGGTTGGGGATAAGTGGTTGAAGGAGAGAGCTTGGTTTCTTGAACCATGATAACATCCGTGTGATGAGAACGTGCGAATAGAGAGAGTTCAGATAACTCGTTGCGAAGGCCATTGAGATTAATGTGAACAATGGAGAGGGGGCGGTTGGTAATTGAGGAATCAGAGTTGCTTGGGGCAGAGCATAGAACACAACGGAAGGATGAGTCATGATGCCTCACAGAACTGAGGCCCGAACAGGAGAAGTGCACCCACCTTTGGCATCCGAAGCACTGGACACTTGTTTTATGCCAGGTAACATCCTCGCCGCAGGTGGCACATAGACACTTCTGCGCTGGACCTGGATTCCTCTCGACGCCGGCCCTTTGTAACAAAATCCTAAGGAGAGCTGCGGCCGACCAGCACCTCTCCCATGACAAAACCCTCTTCTCGGAGGGGTGCACGTCGGTTTGCACGGAGGCGATCTTCTTTCCTCCACACTGCCACGGCATGAACGTACGACTTCTCAGCAGCTAGATAATTGCTAATGTCATAGTGTTATGCTCTAATGGGTCGTCTAGTCCAAAGGGGGATCATTCGGATTTGATTAGATTTTCGGCTTTAAAAAAAGTCAATAGAATCTATCCGATATTCGGTCTTTTTGACCTTAGCATAGCTATAGGCTGTGAAACCGCCAAATTCTCATGGTTTGTACGCGTGCTGGCGCGGAGCGGAGGTTATAGACAGCGCATGACAGACGGACTGAGCAGCATCGCGCGCTCCCCTTTCGTCATAAGTGATGAGAATTACGATTTTTCACAGGGTATATAGATAGTTAGCTCACCCTCGTCTTTGTCCTTGACTCAGTTTGTGTGCGCTGAAAATAAAAAGTAGTACGCGTAATAACAATTGTACATATGTAGCAACAGAACATGGAAGTTGTTTAACTAATAATCTCCAACATTAAGTCATCAATTTAGTGCTCCTAACTCTTTTCGTGGACACGTTGTCACGTGAGTTATGCCGCATTAGAGCAGGCTCATACTTCCCGTGACGCGCGACCGCGACAGCACATCAGACCCATCGACTGTCGGTCGATATAATGGTAAACCATGCAGCGATCGTCCGTCGCAGGAGGTACTGTTGGCACGGATCGCAATGACACTTTTGGTTCCTTATTGCGCCTTGGCGCAAACTCAGCGCGCAAATGTTATAAGATATGTGCACCGAGTTCCCGGCAACGCACAATAAGGAACCGAAAGTATCAGAACGATCGGTGCAGTTCAAGTGATCCCGGCGCTACTACCCTGGGAGGTCAGTATGTTCACGGCATCACAGTTGGACTGTGCCACTAAACTTTCTTCACAATTGAGTCACGGGTGATCCCTCTACCATAACTAAGATAGCGTCCGCTACACTTTTTGAGCTGCAGGGTATTAAAGGCAGTGTTCACGATGAAAATCGCTTTTCTGTTTTTCCGCCTATCTTGAAAACGGCCCCATGCTGATTCCAATGGTGTCTCTGAAATCATACAGGACCTTCTGTGAACGCAGGTATGGTCCCTCAAAGATTGAGCTATGGAAACATGGTGGACGAGTTGTCCGAGGCTTGTAACTTCCGTCTTTTGCAGCCGATCTATGCGAGCTGACCTGAGTAAATAGAGAAGCTGAGAATGAAGGGAAGAACGGGGCTAATGATTGAAAATCATCGCTCATCTCACGATCTCGAGCATTCATTTGTTCACGTCGGTGGGCGTGTGATGCGCTTTTGGGGTTTTCAATGCGCTCGAATTTGCAACTTCGGGCTCTTTTGGGGCTCTTCCTGGCTCGTTTTCATGCGTTCTTTCGACGTTAACGTTACAGAGTGTCCCTCCACTACCCAATCCTAGTGGAATTTCGAAAACTTTTTTCATCGTGAACACTGCCTTTAAGAAACGTGTAGAGCACGACGTACCGATCTGCTTCTTTTCCAGAATCGTTTTCTCCTCTTCCTATCGCTTCGGTCTCCGTCATCTGCCTTGATAACGACAATCTTTGAAGAAGTGCAACATAACTGGTAGCAACAACAAATCAGGATCGCAAGGACAATAATAGCCCCCACGATCACTGCGACTTTAGCAACGTTGTCCATTTTGTCGAACTTATTCTGGATTTCCAAAAACACTTCCTTCCAAAATTCGCCACTGAAGACCGATGGATCGGCCGGTGCCGTCGTCCTAAATTGTAATTAAGGAGAATCAGCCCTAGAATACTACAGGGTAAGGCATGGCGCTGTGATCGGTCCGCGTGGGATGCGGCCCCCTTCCCTGCCGCTCAGAAAGTAGTGCGGACCCCTCCCTCCGCCTTGAAACTTTGTGCGCCCCGCCCCTCTGCCAGGTGTAATTTGTTCGGTCCCCTGAGGGTGGTCCTCAGATCAATGAAAAAATCATTAAAACTTGCCGATTTTATGAATAAGAAATCAGTATTTTTCATATTTCGAGCGATGTGTTCTCCAGATGTGACTTGTTTCAATTATTTTCACAATTTTCTGTACCAATTGTTCTTCCATGGCATCCAGCGGGGCTGCGGTCCCTCCCTTCTCGACGCCCAAAGCTGCGGCCTCCCTCTGTGATCATAACAGCGTGAGCTTAAAGATGGAATACTACTAGGAGCAAGGAGTGATGAGCTGTGGATGTGCGGAGCTCGACCACTTATATTACAGCCACTGTCCCAACAGTCGGGACCAGGGCTGTGCGGAAATCTTTTTCAATATTTTCGGAAATGGAAACGGAAGAAAAACGGCCAAAAAACGTCGGAAACGGAAATCCGGAAACGGAACAGACCAAAACTTTTTTGGGTTGTCTCATTCTCACGCTTCGCTGCTGCTCATTGCCCGCATCTTTCGTTTAAAAACCAATAATTTCCGTCAGTAAAGTAATATTTATTCGAAATAAAGTTACCACGTTTTTTTCGTTTTTATTCAGTGATTTCTGAAGTCTCGCTTCTGGAAATCCGAAAAAGGCAACCTCTGAAAATACTCATTATATGTAGCCGCCTTTTTGAAAATAGTGTACAGCAGGGGTGAGCGGTAATTGCCGTTTACCAATTGCAGTTTGCTGGCCGTCTAGGGGTTTACCGCTGCCGTTTGCCGAAATTTTATTTTTCATTGTCGCACACCTCTGGTGTGCAGCCTGTCCCCCAGAAAGCAGTCCAAGCGACACCAGATGTCTTTCAAGGCTGATCAGAAGTCAATTTAACATAATCAGCGAATAATTTTTCTTCTTTGAAACCATATTTGCCAACTGGAGTGGAAATCAAACGATTGAAATTGAAAAATGAAAAAAAACTCCCCGGCGACTCGCGAAAAATCTCTTATGATCTGCCTCAAACGAGCCTCGCCGCTGCCCACCTGTTTCGCCGAGACCCATTCCTGGAAGACGAACTGCACGTACAAAAAAAAACTATCTCGATTTTTTTGGTGTCGTGGCGGTTAATAAGTGAAGAAGTGGAATCAAGAAGAAAAGCTTCACGAAATCATTGAATCTAACTTAAAAGAAAAATCGGGTGCTCTTATCCAGCCCACCCCCCCCATTCGGCTCCCTCGAATTGGCTCTGAATTTTTCAAAGTTTTCTACGCAATCTTAATACATCTTGAGCACCGGTGGTGCTGTTCTTCTAATTTCTAGAGAACAACTTATTGGCAAACCGCTTCGGACACTCAATTCTTCGAACCCTTTGAGCTTCCGAGCCGGTTGGTCAATAAGTAGTGGTGTAGCATATCTAGAAGAACTTACAGGCCAACCCGTTCAAACTCTCAGCGAATTTGAAGGATTTGAATGTCAGAACAAGTTGGCCAATAAGTTCTTCTAATTTCTAGTCCGCGCACAGCCTCAACTGCTGACCCCTGAAGGAGGACGGTGCGAGAGTGGAGACACAACGCTCTCCACTTCTTTTCTACCATACCCTTTATCAATCGGGTATCACCAATTTTGCTTTTACGAGAGCCAAATCGGGGGTGGGCTGTATAACATTAATCAGAAAAATCTAAATATTTCCCGAAATTGCCCTCAAAAGACGTTCAGATTTCTGCCACGCCCATCTCGTGTCACTATTTTATAGGGTTCCAATCCCAGCCCCCAAACTTCGTGGATGATCTCAACCAAGCTCAGATATTTGCTCGAACACAAGAGATCGAGGATGTAATTTTTCAGCGTCTCATGGCGAAACCTTCCGAAACCTTTGCTCTAGACCCACTATCATATATCGTGTTGCACTAATTCGTATTACGTTTCCGGCCCACAAACTCCGGAAACCGAAGCCGTGAAAACGAAACAAAGCCCAAAAACTTACCGGAAATACAGAAATGGAATTTACACGGAACAGTTCCTCACTGCCCTGATCGGGACTCCAGAACACCTCTTCCCTCCAATGGCAAATCCGGCACAAGGGACCACCTCCGCTCATCACTACCTCCCTTCTGGCGCTGGGACTCTCACAGATAATGTAAAGTCGGTACCGGATCGCACGGACACCTTAGCGTTTCTTATAGTGCGCATATGTTCTCTGCCAATTCGAGACTTGATGCTTCGGGGAAAGCGCGGCCTTTATCACGCTCTCTGTTATCATTAGGCATCAAATTCACCTTTAGCGCCGTCATCCAAACCTTTATCCGCGCGCAAAGGGTGAATTTGCTGAGAGCGGGCGGATACCAGTCAGCGCAATGCTCATACACTAGAGGGGGCCAGCGCACTGCGGCTTTCAGGGGTCAACCCTCCGGGCACCGGCGCTTGCCCCCCAATCGGGGGGCTACCGCCGGAGTGACAATTGTGGCCTCGATCGGAGCTCCCCCGTCACTGCCCCCTGAAGCCTCCCTGTCACTGCCCTGAAGCCCTCCTGTCACTGCTCTTGAAGCTCCCTTTTTGTCACTGCTCTTTGAAGCCCTTGCCAGACTGCCTTGAGTGTTCCCCCCCCCTGGTCACTGCCCCGGAGCAGTGACGTCACCCTCCCTCCCCCGGAAAGCGTCTCCGCTTTCCTCCAAAAATATCCCTTTCTGACAGTGACTCAGAAGTCGCCGTTCCAGGGCCTGGCCCGACCCCTATTGGGCCGAATGCGACTCTCCATGAGGTGAGGCGCCTTTTATACCGGTCGGAGCACGTGATAGATCACAGGTGAGAAATCACGTCAAATCGGGACAAAACTCGACGTGAATAATGACTATGCGTGCGTTTGGCCTACTATGCCTTCTCTGGCCTCTATTGTCGTAACCAACTACCTTCTACGACTTCTTCCCCATCTTTTCCCTCTCTTCCTCTCAAGAGGGCAGGCGCCGGAGGAGAGCAGGGCCCTCTCCCTGAAGCCCCCTCGGGGAGGGCCTGCGCTGTCGCTCCCCAAGTCCAAAACGGGCTCTCTATTGTCCGGCGCTTGCCCCCGCAGAGTCTGGAGGTGAGTGAAAATACCGCCAGCGCTAACATGTTAATGCATATCAGTTGTTGAGCGACTGGATATCCGCACTCAGCTGCAAGGGTTGAAATTACACGCCGTTGCTGGCATGTCAGAAATTTCTAAACAGAGTGAAAAACATCCTCATGAAAACATGATAAAACGATTGATCACGTCTCGGATGTGTGTTTATCATGAGCACAGCCGGTATAAAAAGCCGCCTCCATCTCACTAGGAGTCCTCATCTCGGCATTCTGGATGCCGGCCCTGAAAGGTGACTTCGGATCAACCTCCGGGAGGCCAAAGCATAATTTATGGCTGCTGGAGTGATAGCAGTGGGTATCCTCATGGCGGGGGGAGCGAGATTACGCCGCGGTCCGCAGAGGAGGTGGCTCCTCACCGCAGACCTCGGTGAAGATTAGCGACCATGTGTTGCGGCCAAGGCGGGGCTTCTTGCACGCTGTGGACTCTTCAAATTCGTGAAATTTTCGAGGTAAACTCACCCATTTTCTTCGAGGTATTTTCACCTCATTTTCGGGAGTAAGTTGGACACTCTCTCTCGCTGCCACTTCGCACACCGTTTTCACGGGAATATTCACCTTATTCTCAATTATCTTAGCTTGCAAATTCACCGGCGCATGCTGATGAATTTAACGCGGCAAATTAAGACTTCATGCCGACTTGTACATGAGCATCAAGTCTCTTTGCTTGAGGCATCAAGTCTCGAATTGGCAGAGTATTAGAGGTTCGCCGGCCGTCGCCCTGGGAGTACCTGAGCATGATGAAAAGTGGAGTTGGTGGAATGGTGTCATGCTTTTCCAAAAGAATTCATTCCTAAATTCGTGGAATAAAGCCCCTCGGTCATAGTTGGTTTGTCGGCGTAGCCAGCCCGTTCTGATAATCGCTTTTGAAACACATGAATAAGGTGGGGTGGAAAAAACGCAACCGATATTCACATGATCTAAAGGTAAGAAATGAGTGATATCCA